>RCUC01043925.1:0-21844 GCA_003697995.1 Taxidea taxus jeffersonii
GAGGGCCCACGACCATGCACCAGGTGCTCACTAAGTGTTTGTTCCGCTGTGGACTAAGATGCCATTTCCAAGTTGTTTGTGATCCCACCCAGCCGATCTCTAATATCCATTTCCTAACATCCACCCTTTTGCAGGAAAGAGGAAATGGGGTGGGATGGGAATATTGGGGCTATCATTTTGGTGGCTCTCTGAGAGAACACAGGGTCCTTTAAGTGCAAGAAAGTCATCCTGCCCACAGCTGAGCCCCCTGTAGAACCTGTGAGAGCTCCTCTGGGGTGTCTGCCATGACCCGGGTGCCCTGGTTTCATAGATAGATAAACTGAGTCTGCCAGAGGTGGTGGCCTGAGCCCAGATTTGCTCTTCTTCTGGCCCCTCCTGGCCCAGTCCCTGCCCACTGGGGTGTAAGTGTCCCTGCCAAGCGATGCTTCCCTGGGGCCAGGGGCCCTCAAACACCACTCTGAGCCTTCTCTGGCCTCCATGGCAAGCCCCATCTGACCCCAGAAGGGAGAGAATGTCTCTGCTACATGCGTGACATAAAATAATGGCGGTTGTCTTAGTGAGAAAAGACAAATCACTGGGAAGAGTTTTTTACAGGTCAGCAGGTTTGGGACTCAGATACATTAATATGGAAAATTGTTTTTCCTTCTGAGTGGGGGCTGGGGATGGGTGGGGCATGGGGCTTGGGCTTCCCAGTCTAAGGGGCAGGACGGGCCCTCAGCCCCCATGGGAGCCCTGAAGCCTGAGTCAATGACCCAGGGACCGAAGAAGTGATAAGAAAGAGCAAAAGTTTTGGGGTCTGAGGCCCCCGGCACTTTCTCTGCAGCCCATTTGGAAACTGTGGAGAGGCTGAGGGTCAGGCCCCAACTATCCCAGTGTCAAAGCTGGGCTTGGCCATAGGAGAGCTGTATGAGGTCGGGCAGGGTGCCACGTGTGACAGTGTGTGCCTCCAAGGATTGCTCGGGGACTGTGACAGCATGGGGCAAGCATGGTGCTTGCTTAACCCAGTGCCTTCTCCGGGAGTGCCAGTAGTAAGGAACGCACCCATTGTTGTTAACAAATGCAACCTGGTTTCCCCCTTCGCTATGGCTCCTGGCACTGGGTCCCCCTCGGCTAGCTCCCACTTTACCTCTCCAAGAACCCCCGTCCAAAGATGTATGTGCCTCCAGGAGCTGGGAGTGCAGAAATCCAAGCCTCCCGCTCTGGAATGGACAACAGGTGAGCCCTCTCTCAGGCCCATGCAGGTGGTCTCAGGATGAGCCCCCCGACTGTGGGGTCATTCAGACGGAGGGGCCAGGGAAGGGGGATGGGGGAAGAAGGCAAAGAAAGACAAGTACAAAATCATTCTATTACCATGCCAACAGCTTCGTCTGCCATCTTGTTGAAGAAATGTATTAGTTTCTGGGCTCTGTGAAAGGAGGGAGACTCACAGTTGCGGCCACAGGGATGACGGTGCCCATTGGCCAGGCATCGCACAAGCACCCTGTCTCGGTGCCTGTCCCCACAGTTCCACAGGGTCAGCGCTCTTGTTCCTGTTTCTCTGGGTGGGGAACTGAAGCATAGAGAGGTTAACTGAGCGCCTTGCCGGATTCTTACCACCAGCCAAATGGAGAGTCGGAATTTGGACCCAGGCAGCCTGACCCTTTACAACAGTATCCCACTGCTTTGCTCTCAGGATGCTTACCGATGCCCTGGTTTTTAAGGAAGGGAAATCACAGTTCAGAGAGGCAAAGACACCTTCCCTAGGACACAGAGCTGCATCAGGACCCTGGTTGCCCATTTCTAGCTTGGCCTCGTTCTGTTTCAGAATCAGAATGGTCTCCTGGAGTCCACCAGCCCCCAGGGAAGGGAGCGTGGAGCTGTCCTCAGGCAGGGCCTGCAGGGAGGGGCTGACCCTAGTGGCCAAGCTTGCTGCGGCTAAAGATGGAGTGGCTGAGATGTGGGTACTGGCACCGAGCCCGGGCATCCTGCCAGAGCGGCCAACAGCCAGTTGCATTTTCTCATCTGCTCCCTTCGCCTGATTTAATACAACTTTAAATAATACGGGGCAGGGGGTAAGGGAGGATGAGGAAGGAACAGCCCAGCCAAGAGTCGGTGTAACAATCTTATCAAGCCTGGTGTTTTCCCTTTGCTGTTTGAGAAGCAATTTCTCCTCTGATGTAAACATTTTTTTTTTTTTTTTATATGATGATTCTGGGCTGAGTGGCACCAGAGGCTGCTGCTTGGTGCTTTCCTCCAGCTCCCTCTGGTCCTCAGATGCAGGCAGAATGGGGCCTGTAACCATGGCAATTCTCTAATGTTCTCTTTCCATAAACCATAAACATAGGGGGAGTCTCCATTACGGCTTCTTCAAGGAGAAAACAAAGCTTTCCCTGACTGGGGCAGGGCAGGGTGGCAGGGAGAGGGGTGGAGAGGAGATGATGAGAGGCTTTAAATTTTTTTTTCTTGTCATGGAGATGAATTGCCTCAAAATTAGCTCAGTCCAAACCATGGTTTCAGTAATTAAACAAGACACAGCCAGGGCCAGGCACAAAACTTGTGCTCCTTAAATATTCTTTGTAGGGATGAAGGGAGGGAGGGAGAGAGGAGGTGGGGGGCAAGGATTTGGGGAACAATGAGGAATGACATTGGGCATAATGAAGGGGTATAAAGTGCTGCTGACTTTTCTAACAGACTTCTTGGAAGAGGTAGATGGTGTATAGATTGTCCTACCAGCAGGCTGGGAGATGTCTTGCCTTCCTTGTATTCCTATGCTGGGCACATGGTCTCTGTGTGTGTGTGGGGGGGGGGTCAGCATCAATAAGTATCTGTTGAAGAAATGAGGGAAGGAGAGGATCAAGTTTCTAACTCCTTGGGGGTAGACCTAATTGTGTTGAGGTTGTAGAGTGAAAGCTATGAAATCTTGCTCTAAAAGCTATGAATTCCTGCTCACTGAAAACATATATCTCATATGTCATTTCAGGGTGCTTTTGGACTCACCCCTGGCCATCCCTGGACCCCACAGGGAGAATTCCTGGCCACATTAACCTCTAGGTGCCCTTGAGCATTTGTTAGGTTAGATCATCAGTGAGAGAAGGGTCTACCGGGCTTCCTTGGTGTCCTCAATGTGACTGAGAATAAGTGGATCTGAAGAGGCAACTTTACTCTCAGGGTTTTTTTTTTAGAGATTTTATTTATTTGAGGGAGAGAGAGCATGCACATGCATGAGAGAGAGCGCAAGCACTGGCAAGGGGAAAGGCAGAGGGAGAGGGACAGGGAGAAGTAGGCTCCCCGCTGAGTAGGGAGCTAGACACAGGCTTCCATCCCAGGTCGCTGGGATCAGGTCCTGAGCCGAAGGCAGATGCTCAACCAGCTGAGCCACCCAGCTCTTAATTGCTAAGTTCTGGGAAGATAAACAAGGTTCGCCTGAATGCTTTGGATCCTAGGGGCCTCAAGAGAAATTCCACTCCAGACACCTGTGCTCAGAGAGAGAATTCCTCTTCCAGGAAAAGTCTCAGAAGTGGACCTTGAGCTGAAGTCCATTGGCATTTCTCTTGTCCTTAAAGCTGCCACATTCATCCTCTCCCTGCCTTGTGTGGTTGGGTACCACAAACTGGTGCTGCTGATTCCTCCTAATCACAAGCCAAGCACCTGTCCACCTCTGTGCTGAAGGGAAGACTGGCTCTTGTTCATCCTGGTGTCCTCAGGGCTTTGTGGCATGGGGATCCCAATTAGGTGACCCGCGAATCCTCTACAGCACTCTCCTGCTGGCAATCTAGCACCCTCCGTGCCTTTGGGATCCACTATTATGAAAGCAATTTACAGTACAAAAGAATACAATGTTAGACATCATGTTTCATCTTGAATTTCTTCCCCTTGGCTTGAGAGCTAAGGGTTCTTTCCTTTTTTACCCAACAAAAGCATTCTTGTACCTAAAGTGTTCCCTCCCCTGCAAAGTATTCCAGAATGTGTTACTTCCTCCCCTGTTCCGAAGCTCTTTGCTTCATATTCAAATGTCACCTTTTTATGGACTCACTTCTTTCCTTTATTGTAAATTCCTGGAGGGTGGAGATTGGATCCAATTCAACTTGATATCCCATCGTGCTTTGCATGTAGCAGAAACTCAGCAAATGGGGGACCTGGTGAACAGCAGGAAAACAGTTGGTTCCTTAGGACGAGGGGTGGGCTTCCCTGTCTCCAGGTCCATGTCCTGTGCTGTGTCACTTCACCGTTCCTTCCACCAAGTTGGATTACCTGTCCCTGCCCTTCCATGTTAGGCTTTGCCAGTGGGATGTGAGCAGACCAGATGTGAGCAGAGGCTTGGGATGTGCTCCTGCATTTGGTCTGCTCTCTTGTGCCTTGACCATCACCTGACCCGCACTGGGCGCCACGATGAGGATGGGAAACACACAGAACCGAGCTGCCCAGCCCACCTGCAAACCTGTGAGTGAAAGACCCGTGTTGTTGCTGACAGTGGGATGTTTGTTATGCAGCAACAGCTTTTTAATACAATTGCTAACCTAAAATACAGGTTGAGAAACATAGAAGGCCTTGAGGTGTTCATTGTTTTTAAGGGATGCTCCATGTTCATTGTTTTTAAGGGATGGCATGGACTTTTTAGGACACAAGTAAACCACACACATGTAAAAACGGAACTTCGAGTAGTGACATAAAGACCTGGTTGGTTATTCCCCCAGGGGAAGACTTGCTGGGAGGTGGAGGAGGGGTAAGATTTCCCGCAAACATCTTTCTTTCTAAGCCAAGCCTGTTGCTCTTTTTTTTTTTTTTAATATTTTATTTATTTATTTGTTAGAGAGAGAGAGAGAGCAAGCACAGGCAGACAGAGTGGCAGGCAGAGGCAGAGGGAGAAGCAGGCTCCCTGCTGAGCAAGGAGCCTGATGTGGGACTCGATCCCAGGACGCTGGGATCATGACCTGAGCTGAAGGCAGCTGCTTTACCAACTGAGCCACCCAGGCGTCCCAGCCTGTTGCTCTTAAAACCTGAATGATGACAGCTTTTGTGGGTGAAAAAAAAAGAAACCAGGCTTCTTTGAAAAGTGGCCCATTTCCCCCATTGTTATAAAAGGTGTTGTTTACTATTGCAGACGTCTGTGAGTGACTCTGCAGCCTAAAGTGATGTCCACGTGTGTGCACGAGGGTGTGGGTTTCAGACAAAGTCTGACTTTGAAAATTTGAAAATTTGAAAATTGGACTGCTCCATCATTCTGTCACGGGGTTCCCTGGCTGGCTCATTGTATTACCGCTAGCATTAGGGATGGGCCATGAGAGGTGAGGGAGCCTAATCTGGTTTCAACCCTTGCCTGTGGCTCGCGGGTTTTCACACGATGAGCTGTCTTCAAAATCTGCAGGTGCCAGAGCGTAGCTATGGCCCAACTTCTCATCCCCTTCTAACTCATAGCAGGACTCCAAGGAACTGGAGCATAGTGCTGGAGAAAGGGATGGGGGCCCAAAAGTCATTCTGCAGAACTTTGTGGTGACCCACAGCTGGGATAGTGGTTTTCACTTAATAAACCTTGGCTGATCATTTACTATGTGGCAAGCACTGCTGGGCACCAAAATACCCCCTTGCTGCCTGCTCTCTTGGAGAATGTGATCCAGTGGGAAGACAGACATTGATAAATATTCATACAAATAGATGTAAATTTATAAATGTGACAGGTGCTACACATGGGAGCTACTCGAGCTATGAGAACTAATAATAGAAGCATTTGACTTTGGAATATCAGAGATGGGAGACTATTTCTGAAGCAGCTTAAAAGTCTGTCTTATCAGGGTCCTAGCTACTCCATATGATGCCATTGTGCAAATTAGGAAAAGACTTCCCAGCTCCCAGAAGACCTTGTGTGTGAATGACCCACAGGAGTGTGCACAGCCATCCTGCTACTCAGCCCCATCCTCCATTCGTCCTCAATCCACAGCCATGCTCCCACAGCCCTGAGATGCAGGTCTGGACCTCCCTCCCTGCCTCACGTAGCCAGGGCACCCCGAGTTCCACGTGTTAGGCACCAAGGGTGGAGTTCTGTTCCACATGCAGGGGATAAAAGATAACATTGTAAGAGTGTCACCTTCTCTGGTACAGAACTAGCAGCTTTTCCATTTTGATTATAATAGATCTGACATTCTGATGAGTGGAAAACATACTTCCAGGGTCTGATCTGGGCTCTTTCTCATTTCTCTTCTTCTTGCCCTGTCCAAATTGATGCTGGGAAGTATGGGGGGGGCTCTCTCAAAGGATCAGGGTACAGTTTTCAGACCTTCATGGTTTCTGTGATGTCACTAGCCCACCTGATCACAGCTCATCTTGCTGGCGCTCGAGGAGGCGGAGGGCAGAGGCTGGTAGAGTTCCCAGGTTCTGGAGCCAATAGAGATCCTGACTTGGCCTCCCCTTAGCTCTTCCTACCACGGCATTCTGAGTCCCTGCCAAGCCCTCCATCTGCCCCAGCCCAGCTGGTCTATTCCCAGCCTTTGCAGCCTTTCACCTCTGCCTCAGTGGGCCCCACAGAAAGCCAAATAATTCTTGACTTGGAGCCTATGCCACATGCAAACTGAGAGGCTTGGGAAGCAGCTCCCAGAGGGTCCACTCAGCTCAGACAGAGTGCGCCTGCGTCCTACAGGGTTCCCTGCACAGTGCTCTCTTACTGGGATCCCTCACACAAACCCACTGAGTCCACAGCATTGCTGTCAAAGTCCTAACATGGGGTGTGTCCAGCTTGCAATGCCTGGGGACCTGGCTTCCTGCTTCTAATCTCCTCCCTCCTGACCCAGCCTTCCATACGTGCGGTCACTTTCCCGATCATAAAACAAAGCTCTGGTTATAACATCTCCTGTTCAAAAACTTTCAGTAGCTCTTCACTGCCTCCTAATTAAGCCCAAACTTTTCAACACAGCGGCTAACAAGGTCTTCGCTCCTGGCCCCAACTCACTTCACCGACTTTGCCCTTCATTCTGTGGCCCCTGCATTCTTGGTGCTGGAGCCCAGAGCTCCTGTCAGTCCCCAGACACACCAGCAGCTTTCATATGCTGTGCCTTTGCTCTCCCCGTGTCTCTCACCTGGGGTTCCCTTTCTCGGTGCTCCTGGAGACATACTTCATTCCTTTCACCCCTCGATTCAGATGCTCTCTTTACTAGGAAGCCGTCCTTAACCACTTCCCCCCATGGGAATTAGCATGTTGCTTCTGTGTGCGATAGCCCATGTCCGTTCATTTCTTTTCCTGGCTGTTTTTCTTTCTAGGTTGAAAACCTTGATTCCTCGAGGTCTGGGAAAGGCTCTTAGTCCTCTTTGTCAATGTCCTTGGTGGTTGGCAGTGTCTCTCTACAGTGGGGCCTCCATGAACAGTCACTGCTGTCAAATCCATAGGCCAGAGAAGGTGTTGTCCTTGCCCTGGAGGTACTGATTTTCTGGATGAGGAACCATCACGGGAACATGAAATGTCATGAAAGCAATGCTGACCAATGAGTCAGCAATGCTGGGAATGTCAAAGGTGTAGCCACTATGGAAAAGTCGGGCAATTCCTCAAAAAATTAAACTGAGAATTATCATACAGCCCAGCAATCCCACTTCTGGGCACATATCTAAAAAAATGGAAAGCAGAGCCCTGAACTGCATTCTGTACCCTTGTTCCTAACACCATCATTCACAGTACCCAAAAGGTGGAAGCAACCCAGGTGTCCATCTATGGAGAATGCAAAGCCAAAGTGTGGTTTATACGTATAGTGAAATCTAGTCCATCTTAAAAAAAAAAAAAAAAAAGGAAATTCCGATACATGTTACAAGGTACATGCATCTTGAATTTAGGTTAAGTGAAATAAGCCAGTCACAAAAGGATAAATGTTTATGATTCCACTTCTATGAGGTACCTGGAGCTGTCCAACTAATAGACACAGGAAGTGGGGTGGTGGTTGCCAGACTCTGGAGGAGGACAAGTGGGGGAGGGGCAGACTGGAAGGAGTGTTAGTGTTTAATGGGGGCAGCATTTCAGTTTAAAATTTTTGGAGAGGGATAGTACTGGAGATAGTTACACAATGGTGTAAATATACCTTATGCCCCTGAACTATATAACTTAAAAATGATCAATTTGGTAGATTTTATATTATGCGTATTTCACCACAATAAAAAAAGAAACAACAACCACAAAAAGAATCAGCAAGTAAAAATAATAGTCTGTATATGAATTGGCTGCAGGCTCAATTGTCTTTGCCGAGTGCTGAGGTGGGTTTCAAAGGCAAAGTGTAGGGGTTCTAGCAGAAATGTTAGGAGCTATTTGGATCCTGCCTAAGAGGAGAGTGGGTGAGGGGTCTTCTGGAGTCAAGCCTGTCTTGGTGGGAGGTTCCCTATCTGAGTCCCAGAGATCGACTACTAAGGACCACGCAGCTCAAGTCTTCTCTTTACCAGGTGCATCTGGCAAATGGGAGAGATGAGCAGGGGATAGACAGGCAAGAGGAGAATGAGGTCAGGGACCCTCTCCCTGCCTGTTTGGCAGGGGCTCTGGTCCTCTCCTGCCAGTGTACCTTAGTACCAGGCAGCAAATGGGAAGAAGAGAAGGAAAAGAAGGCTTACTGGAAGTTTCCTAACACTCTTCTGCTGCATTTCCTGTGGTCAGAACCCAGCTGTGCAAGGAGTCTGTACTCCTAGGGATAGGGGACAGTGTATGGGCATAAATGTCAGGCTTCTGTGGTCTGAGGAAGAAGGGGGAACAGATACAGGTGGTCCGCGGCTGGCTTTGCCAAGGGCTGTGAAAGACGCTTCGGGATGGAGACACCTGGGCCTTTTTACTTCTCCCAGGATCAAGTATCTTGGCTTTGGTCTTCTTTGGCTGACTTGGCCCCTTCCCTGTGCTGAGTGTAGAGGAGGGCACCTTGTGGCTGGTCCCAAGAGAGATGATAAAGATCCAGAACAGAACCAAGCACAGACATCTTAGACCAGGCAGCTGAAAGCGCTGTTTCAAACTTGCTCCTCCCACCTGTCCTCTTAGTTAGGTTGGGATACAGGTTGCTATATTGATAAGGGGAGGGATTGTGGGTGCTGAAGCTGCTTTCACCTACACATAAAACTCTGTAAAAGTTTCCTACAAGGACTTGGACTTGGCATAAGGCAAAGCCTGCCTCCAGATGCCAGAGGGCTTCTCCAGGTTTCTGTCCACCAAACAGGTCTTGCAAGAAACCAGTGCTGTAAACTGGGGAGTCTGGCAACATTCCAGGAGGGGGGATGATTCTGTGCAAATCCTAAAGCCCTGGGATGAGCTGAGAAGGCTCTCCTGCTTTGGACTTGGGAGTGGGGGCAAGAAGAGTGGTGGCCCAATCTCCTGGGTGACAATGGACAGTGGTGGCATAGAGCCCAGGCTCTGGCATTTTCTGGGGCTGGATCCTTCCTCTATGACTTTTTCACTGTATGACCTTGGAATAATTTCTTTCATTTTCTGAGCCTCTGCTTCTCACCTATACAACGTGGATAATACCAGCTCCTGAGAGAATTGCACGAAGGAATGCACACAGCATGCTTAGCCCAGTGTCAGGCGCCCGGTGTGGGGTCTGCGGGTGGTTGTCTTAACTGGCATTTCCAGGTCATGAGAGCCTGCGTACTTCAGTGTATAGAGAGTTACAATCTTTTTTTTTTTCTTTTTTTGAAATTAAGAAGTACTCCAGGAACGAGGAAAGGATAGGAGTGGAGGAGGGGTGCTGTGGCAAGCAGGTAAGGAGCCCCAGCTTCTTTGCTCTTGAATTATTCATGAAAACAGACTTTGAATAATTGGAGGCCATTTTTCATTATCATTATTACCCAGAGAAATGATTCCGTAGCTAAATTTTGAGGGGGGGAAGTACACTTGATTCCGTTTAGATTGCTTTCTTAAAAACTGCTTAGGGATAGCCCCAAACCAGCACCTCATTTTGGGATGTGTGAATGCAAGGGCAAATAATCCCACCTTGTCAATTACTTCCCAACATATAAGTGGGGGGGGGGTATCGAGGGAGATGGAGGAGGAAGAAGGGCTGTGGGGCTCTAGAAGGACCTTGGGCCTAATGCACGTGGGGCAAGCCTGGACAGAGGAGTAGTTCTCTGTGTCTGTGCCTGGAGGGGCTCTGAGGATGCTGTCTGGCATCTGTCCCCATCCCCGATCCCATGTTTTGTCCCCATCAAGGGATAGAGTATTAAAAAATGCCTCCCCTCCACCCCTGGGTCACCTGGGGCAAGCCCTGTTCCTGTCTCCATGCCTCAGTTTCTCTTTCTGAGAAGTCAGACTGAGAATGTGTCTTTTGCAGAATTGTTATGAGGGATGAAAAAGATGATGGACATGATTTGCCCAGGACTGTGCATGACCTAATGGAGACTTTTAAAAACTGTTGGAAAACCTCTGCCTCTCGCTCTATATCCCACCTTTAAAGATCTAGTCCTAGGGGATAAGCATTGTCCCCTTTCAAAATGTAGAGAAGAATACCGCTGTAAGGTAAGAGCTTATGCCTTTAATCATAATAAATCAGGAGGCTCCTGGATGGCTCTGCTGAGCAGAGAGCCCAATGCGGGACTCAATCCCAGGACCCTGGGATCATGACCTGAGCCGAAGGCAGAGGCTTTAACCCACTGAGACACCCAGGAGCCCCAAAATGTGTCATTTTTAAAGTGTACAGTTCAATGACAATCTCATGGTCCTGATCGAGTCCTGCATCGGGTTCTCTGCTCAGAAGGGAGCCTGCTCCCCCCCCCTCCCCGCGCCTACCTCTCTGCCTACTTGTGATCTCTGTCTGTCAAATAAATAAAATTTTTAAAAAATCAGTTATCTCTGGGCCTGGAAGGGGGCCACTGGTTCTTCTGTGTGTTGTGGGTGGGCAGTAGAGGAGGTGAGGGTTGGGAGGTATGGGGTGTTGAGGAGAGGGGAGAAGGTACTTAAAACGGAGGCAGGGACAAGCCTGCAGCTGGACGTTTTGGGCAAAGGCCAGTCTGAAGATGCTCATGCATACGCACATACACCCAAGTGCCCATGCACACACTCCCGCACATGCATGCCCACACCCCACCCCCATAGTTGCCAAGTCTGGGTGTTTTTATGAAGACTTATTGGACTGCCCATCTCCATCCACCTGCTGCAGCCCAGCTGACCCAGTTCAAGGCAGATACATTCATATCTGACAGATGAGATGTAAACAGAGGTGTCCCGTGCTGGTTTCTGGGACCTGCCTAAGACAGCGGGCATATGCCCTTGGTGGTAATTCTATCACTCTCTGGGAGGTCTGTTAGGATTACTTCTGTCTGGTGAGTTAGTAGCTCTCAGGGAAAGGAATACCTCTTCTATGTCATGCCCCCTGTCTCCCACCCAGGGTCAAGCCCAGGGATCTGCATGTCCTCCATCTGTAATACTCCACCGGCTGTTGATTGCCTGACTGATGGAAGCAGATGCTGCCCACTGACGGGTTTTGAACCTGGCTGAGCATTAATCCTGGGGACCCTCTGAGTGAAGAGAACCCAGACCAGAGTAGAACAATTGGATGAGATTTGACAAAGAAAGAAAGCAGGGGCCCACCCTTGCCCCACTCTCAGAGAGAGCCCTACCCTGGCAATCTTTTTCTCTGCAGATTCTCTCCATTCCATTCCCTGTGATGACTTCATTTCTATGTTCTCCAGCCCTGCTCCCCTTCTCTACCAAGGAAGAAGGTGAAGAAGCTGCCATGTACTGAGTAGCACGGGTGTTGGCCCCTGGTTGTTCCCAGAGGTCTGCAGAAGGCAAAGCCTTAACCCAGCGGGATAGACCCCGAAGGTCCTTTCCAAAGCCCCTGCTCTAGAAACCCACGCAGGGGCTGTATCTTCACACTAAAGCAAGGCCTTCAGGGGGCTGTGGGCTGTGCATGTCTGGCTGCTCTTTACTCCAGGCAGAGGTTGTTTTACTTTCCCTTCCTACTGTCAGGCAACCGAGATGTCACACCCAGACAGCCCTGAGTCTGAATCCCAACTCTCTTGCTTCCGAGAGGTCACACAGCCCCTGTGGGGGAGCCTTTTGTCCATTTGTGAAACCAGGGTCCCGGGAGAGGCTTCTTCCTGGATGATCCTTCTTGCCAAGTGAATCCCTTCCTCTGCCACTGTCTCAGACTAGCCTAGCCTCTTTGTGGCCGCCTGTGCATAGCCAGAGAGGATGCATGGCAAGTGTAAGTGCATGGTCTGTTTAAACTTCTTATGACTCATGGCTGAGGTGACAAGTTGTCCTCCAATACGTATTTTTTCCCTGTCTTCTATAGAACATCTGATTTTCCTCTGGGCATGTGACCAACCCCATAAAGATCATATTTCCTAGCCTTCTTTGTGGATAAGTGTTACCGACCATATGACAAAGTTCTGGCCAATGAGCTGTAAGTATAAATGCCATTTGTCAGTGTATGAGTACCTTCATTAAGGAAGTGGGCACATGCTCATTGCCCCTTCTTTATTCTTTTTCTTTCTTGCTTCCTGGAAGACATAGATGTGATGGCTGGAGCTCCAGCTGCCATGTTGGGCATGAGAATGAAGCCACACTCTAGGGAAGGTAGAGCAATGAGATGGCAGGAGCTTTAGTGTGTGAGGGTTTTATGGAGCAGAACTACTATACCAGCCTTAGATGACTTACCTCTAAACTTTTATGTAAAGGAGAAATAAACTCTTATTTAAGCCATCTTATCTCATCTTAGCCTGATAGCTGAACCTAGCTAGTGAGGACCCATCCATTAGGAACCTCAACACATTCTTACCCCTAGCTACATATTTTAATCACCCGGAGGACAGTTAAAAAAAAAAGTCCCATCTAAGACCCAAAAGACCTAGAACTTCTGGGGGTAGAGTCTGGGCAGAGGTACATTTTTAAAGCTCCCCCAGGCTTTCTGATGGGTAGCCAAGGATGAAAAATCACTTCTCTCCATCAACTAATGCATTTGTTTCAAATCTGACCCTTTGAAGGAGCTACCTAATCTGTGCTGGTATTAGAAGGAGTTTAGGATGGCAAGTCTTAAGTTATTTCTGTTTACCACTGAAAAGCTAAGAGGAAAGTGTTCTGTGGTCAAATAGGCCTAGTTACACATTAGCATATTAAAGCCTCTGAGAAGTACTAAAGCAAAGAAACAGAATTAACTTTGTTAAATCCATTGTTTTCCAAGCCTATTTCCCAAAGTTCACCCTCCCTTTTTCTTTTCTTTCTTGCATAGTCCATATTAAATCTTACAGAAGGATTTTCATATGTTGGTTTGGACAAAGGCCAGAGATTGGCCAAAGCAAAGATTTGCTTTGGGGGTACTTCTGGGATTTCCACAGTTGGGATTTTCCTAAGACTCCTCCATTAGAATCTCTGGTTATAGATTTTAAAAGGTAGGTCTTGGTTCTAGGAAGTATGGAGGGAAAAGGAAAGAACTTTCTGCCTCAGAGATAGAGTAGGAGAAGCTCTCTTAGAGGATTTCCAGGTGTCCAAATCTGTGTGGATGGAGGGTATCCACAGGTAGGTGGAGGGAGTCCATAAATCCTGTGAAATGATGACACATTTGCTTGTGGGCTCACCGTCTAAAGGAGAGTAAAACCCTCCACAGGGTCTAACACTCAAGGAACCACTGGCTCTGACAAAGCCAAGCTTCAAAGAAATTTAGAAGGCTAAGCTGAACAAATTCAGCACAAATTACGCACATGCTGCTCTGAGGTTGTGCTGTGGAAGGTGAGTGGGTCCACCGAGGGGACTGGCCCTTGTCCTTTGTTTTGACCGGGCCACTTTCGATTCTGGGAGTTCCCCATGTGGGGATGGAGGAGACAAACTCTGGGCTTCTCAAGGGGTGGCGGAGCCAGGATTGTGGAGGATTGAAGAGCAGCTCACGAATCAGGGAAGCTTTGTCCTCAAGACAGGCTCCATCATTCCCATCTTTATTTGGAACTGTGCTCTCCCTCACTCTGGACTTGCTTTGATTCCCAGAAAAGAATTCCTCCAACAAATCTCATCTGTGTTTTCTGAATGACAGAACTTAAAGAGGTTTCCAGAAGTGGAATTGGAGCAGGTAGGGACTCATGTGGCCCCAATGGCCAGATGGGCTATAAGGTGGGGGTTTTTGAGGCTTGGTTCTGGTGTAGAGAAAGGGCTATATAGGTCAGGGGACAGGAGGGAAATTGAAAGTCAGGGCAAGGGATGATGTCTTCCAACTGAGCCAGTTTTATGAATGGGTACGTCCGTGGAGAAGGTTCCATACTCAGGAAGTTGGGCTTTGAGGTGTTTCCGAAGGGCCCTGCCCACCTTCCCTCTACTTGCACAATAAAGCACAGATCCTCTATCTGACTAGCAAACGCCCACATTATCTGGTAGCTGTGTCCCCTCCTGTCTCATCATGCTCCTTCTGTCCCTGGTGTTCTCTGATTCAGCCACGGTGGTCTTCCTTCAGGTCCTTCAAGGCCCCTTGCTTCCTCCTGCCTCAGGGCCATGGCACAGGCTGGAATATTTTCTTCTGTCCCTTCTTCTGGTTGACTCTTACTCATTCTGTCACTCTTGGCCCAGGTTACCTCCTTCCAGAAGCATTTCTCAGGCTTCTGCATTGCTCAGTTCCGGTGCAAGGCATCATTTGAGTGGTCTTTTACATGAGTGGCAGCCCCTGGCATACAATCCCATAGAAAGTGCTCTGAATAAGGGCCCCTGAGCTGTGTCCCCCTGCTTGCTTGCCCTTCCCAGAGAGAGGCCTCTCATGGCCTTGGTCATAGTTACAATTTTACAACTCTTTGAGTTAATCATTAAGGTCTATCTTCTCTGCTAGACTGAAGCACCACGAGGCCAGGACAATGCCTGTCTTGCCGTGGCACCTAGCCAGGGTCTGGAGCAGAGTAAGTGCTGACTGAGTAAATGAGCGAAATAACTGAATGATGAGAAGAAGAGTTGCAGTGCTCTGTGCAGTGTGGATCCAGAAAAGCAGCCTTTGCCGGCCTCCCCAAAGGCTTATCTCTGCTCTCCTTCTATGAGTAAGGCCTCAGATGTGCCTAGGCTGTGCATTTGTGTGAGAGGATGTCGCGGGAGGAGTGTGTGACTGTGTGTAAAGAAGAGCCAAAAGGAAAAGAATATTAATATTATCTAATTGGATTAATATTAATTAATCCAAGCAGAAAAGCCAGTTCTATGCAATTTTTCTCTTTTTGCTTGTTCATTCATTTATCAACTACTAAGGGCATATTGTGTGCCAGAAAATATGCCAGACAATGTAGGAACAAGACATTGTCCTGTCCTGAAAGAACTCACTCACAGCACAGTAAGAGAAATAGAATATTTATAGTAACACTCTCCCCAACAGTGATAACATACCTGCTGGTTTTTAAGCAGTCACTGTATGCCAGATATCACCATATATACTTTAAGATACTGGCCCATTCATTTTTTTTCAGCAACCCTCTGAGGTAGGAATACTATTCCTATGGATTAGAAAATTCAGGCACAGAGAGGTTGAGTCATATTCTCAGGGCCACACAGCATACTTTGTATTCTAAATTCCATGCCATGCTGTTGCAATACAAAGTAGAATGGGAGGAGGAGTGTCCACAAATGCACCAACAGTGCCACAGGAGTTCAGAGGAAGGGCTCCCATGTGAGCTTTGGAACCTGCGAAGGCTTTGTGGGAGAGTGATGTTGGAGTTTGCAAGTTGGGAAGAAGCTGGGGAGCTGGCACTTCTCAGCGGGGGATGGTTGAGGGAGGAGTCAGGGAGAGCAAAGGCCTAGGGATGAGGAAGGGCAGGGGGCATTTGGGGAAACAGAGGGCAGTTCAGTGTGGCTGGAAGTAAGTCTCTATGAGGAGAAGGAGGGATGAAAAGGCTGAAGAAGAGGGTCCAGTATGGGTAGGATCTCGGGTACCACAGCCTCATCATGGGCCATGAGTAGGGGACAGATAGAAAGACTGTGAGGACAATGAAGACCCAGTCTGCCCTGTGCCTATGGTTGCTGTGGTGTGAGGGGTGGGGAGGGGGCTCTCACTCAGCGCGTGAGGGCTCTGTGAATCCTAGGTAAAGCTGCTCACTGGGGGAGGGAGCAACACTGACTGCAGTGATGCTCCTAGGTTGCCCCCAGGAAGTCCCTGACAAGGTTCTCTGCTGCTCAGAGGCCCCGCCCAGACAGCCAGCAAAGGTCACTCATCAGACTGAGCCATCCCCTGAGCCTCCTGGACCAATAGCTGGCAGAGTGGGCAAATCCTGGTAAGCATCCTTGGGTAGCCATCCTTCCCCCACGACACACGCAGAATTTACCCCTGCCAAATGATTTCCTTGCTTGCTTTGACCAAGAATTTCCAGGGTGCATCAATTAGAGAGAGCTCTAGGTGGGGGCAGAGGGAAAGAGGAGATTGTGAACATATCGGCTGTGCAAGCGCCTGCAGGAGAGGTCGGGGGAGGGAGACTCCGTGGGGGCTGCTGAGAGCAGCTGAGAGAACATATGAATTCTGTCATTGTAAGTGAAGATTAAACAGTGAAGAGAATGGGGCTTCACTGGCAGCCACCGGATTAACAGCTTGTGATTTCAATAGTCAGTTTAAAGCCGAGTTTATCACGCATGCCGCGAAACCTGGCTCTTTAAGATGAGCTATGCCTGAGCTATGCTGTTGTCGCTGGAAGTGGTTGAAAGTCAGAGGGAGGGCGATTTGCAGCCTGAAGAGGCTGCCCCTCCAAGAGGAATCGCAGCTCCTGCAGCAGCAGCCAGGGAGGAGAGATCTTGCCGATTTCCTAAAACTGTGAATTCGAGTTGCTACGCCCCAAGAAAAGGCAGATGCTATTTTCAGGGTAGTGACTGAGAGGACCT
The DNA here is from genome assembly GCA_003697995.1 of Taxidea taxus jeffersonii. Taxonomy (NCBI): domain Eukaryota; kingdom Metazoa; phylum Chordata; class Mammalia; order Carnivora; family Mustelidae; genus Taxidea; species Taxidea taxus. The sequence goes on from RCUC01043925.1 coordinate 16,748, forward strand.
GGCTCAAGAAGTAACAGCAGTGCCCCACAGCCAACAGAGCAAAGCTCTAAATCCTTGGCCCAAAAGCCTGAGGCTTTCCCCACCTCCCCAGGGGCATCCTGGGCCCATTTAGTGTCCGGCTTCACAGGCCTGTCCTCGCAGGACACACCCACCCCACCCCCACCCGAGGTGTAGCCTTCCTGCCTAAAGGGCTTGTCCTTGTTTTCACCATCCAAGCTCTTCCTGCTCACCAACTCCATGTGGAAGATAGTCCTCTCACCAGAGACTTCTGATGCCCTGCTCCTCCCCAGGTGGGAAGGCATCCTCTGTTCCTGCAGGAACATCTCCCTCGTGTCATAACATGTGGATGGTTGTAATAAGACTCCTACTAGGTTGTGAGCTCCAGAAGGCATTCAGCCTTCTCCATGTGTCCATAGCGCGTAGACCAGTTGGCGAGTACCTTGCCTGTGGCCACCACCTCACACACTGTCTGTCCATTCTTGGCTTTCCCATCACATTCTTTGACCCACAGTAGGCAAGTCACTGATTACCAATGCACCATGAACTTTCACATCTCTGGGCCACTCACTCATTCATACATTCCACGTACATTTTTGAAGTGCCTACTGTATGTCAGACTCTTCCACTTCCAAGACTCAGGGGTGAGCACATAACCCAGACCTGGCCAGTTGGAACATTCCATTGTCCTAGTCACAGAGATTAGTGATATACAGATGGGCAGGCGACACATGTCACACCACTGAAACTCAAATCTAACACCTGGCGCGGGCACTCTTGGGAAAACAGCTCGTCCTTTCCTCTGGAGTTGTTTAGTAACAGGTACCAGTCTGAAGCTTCTGGGGGCTACCCATGAACCATGACAATCAAGTTCCACAAGGAAAGCAGATCTGAAAGGCAGAGAGCTGGAGCTTCCTGGTGATGTCCATTGAGTACCTAGATCCAGCTATGCCTGAAATACCCCCAGACTTTTCAGTTTGATGAGCCAATCAGTCCTGTCTCAGCCAGTTAAATATGGAGGCAGGCAACCAGTTGTTCTCATTAAAATAAAGGTAACACATTGGCCTTCATGGTTGTGAAAAGCAGTCCTTTATTCTCTTGGTTGTTCTGAACCTGGTCTAGGACATCCTTTGCTTTCTTGCTGCCAGGAGAGCATTGGGTGCTGGTGGAGGGATTGTTTGGTTGTGTATCATCATCTGGGTCTGGCCTTCAGGACTCACTTGATTAGAGCCTTCTGCTTTTTCTAGAAGCAGGCCTGGCATGGGCCCCCTCTCATGTCTCCTGGAGAGTGTGGGATTAGTAGCACACATGAGATGCGAGATGGGCTCTGGACAGTGGAAGGAAGCTGATTCAGGGGCCATAGCTCATTCTGGCTCATCTTGATTAATAACTAGGTGTTAGTATCCCATAGGATTTGAATGTGAATGTTTTGGGTTACTTTTTATATTGGGTGTATATTTTTGTCATTATTGCTATTGTTTTACACTGGTTTTACTTGAGTTGCCATTCCTCTTCTGCCTCCTGAGATCCTGAGGTCTCGTCCCATCATTGCCCCAGGGACTGAGAATGTTCCTGCACATTAACGAAGTCTGCAACGGGTGTATTTTTAGTTGGCTTGTTTGCATCTGTTCTCTCCCTGTTCCCAGCCTGATTGACACCTGCTGGGTGAGAGGCACGGGAGCAGAACTTTGCTCTGGGAGTGATTTGGCTACAGTGGCTGGCTTCACAGCACCCCTGTTTCTAGCCTGTGAGGGGGCATGGAGACTTCCATCTCTAAAGCTTGCCTATTCTTTTGTTCAAATGGACTGCCGGGAAGTAAACTGGGTTTATTTACCATCTCTCCGTGGCTAGTGGATGAGATAAATGAGAGGCATCATGGTTAGGAACCCCCCTCCCACACCCCCGCCCAGGTTCAGGACAGTCTGCTGGAGAGAGGAGTTTCCAAGGTGGACATGTCTCTGGCATGGAGAAGTTTCTCACAGCAGAGACCAGGTTTGCAGAAAGCCCTTGCTCTGTGTTGGAGCCCCCCATAACCCTTTGCTCATGGCAGAGAGCTGGGGAGCTGCTCAGGGTCCAGAAGGCACATCTACAAGAGGGGGATGGAAGAGAGGATAGTGAAGGGACAGCTGGCCATGGCTCAGGTTAAAGGAACCAGCAAGGGATAGAAAGCCCCTTGGGATTAAGAACAGTGAGAAACTATTTCCACACCTGTCCTCCACCCGATATGAGGCCCAAACCACACCATGGGCAACTAACAGCTGCAAAAGGACCTGAGGTTTTCGGTAGAGTAATACAGCTGTTGTCAAGCCGGGGCTGGGCTGCTCTGTCCTCTTGCTCTCTGGTCTCCTGTTGGCTGAGCCCAACCCAGTGGGTGAGGAAGTCTTACTGATGCAATGCGTGGATGGCCGCCTCTGGGGGCCCTGAGCAAACTGGAGGGGATGGAGAACGCTCCTGGAAGAAAAACAGCTCTCGAGTGCTATCTCCCATTTCATACAAGGCTCTTGGGATTCAAGAACCAGATCCATTCATGGTCCCCCTGGGGAGAAGCAAGTGATGGGATGGAAGCTCAAAGGTAGCAGTGCAGGGGGCCATGGAATTCAGAAGATCTCATAAAGCAGCCTAGGGAGACTGTGTGTGGATGTTGCATGAGATGGTGGGAGGAGTGCATGATCTGCCCGGCCCCTCCTTCCCAGGCCTTGGCCTTCAGCCTCACAGGAAAGAGGCAGTGCTCTGTGGGTTAGTGCATAGTCTGACGTAGCTGGGCTTCATACTGTTTGTACCGCTTACGGACTCCCCGGCAGAGCAGAAAGTAATGAATGCTCATTTCAACACACCCAACAGCACAGAGCCCTGCAAAGGGAAAGGCTGACTCCTTCCTCCATGGCCCCCTGACCCAGAAAACAAATGTTAATGGTTTGGTGTCTATCCTCTTCTCTGCACTCACACACATTTAAATGTTTACAAAATACCCCGGCCAGTATTTTTCTTCAAACATGGGGTCACACAATGTACATAATCCCACAATCAATTTTTTCCCATTAAAACTAAAATGGATATCTTTCCAGATAAATCGATATATATAGCCCCAACTCATCTTTTTAAATTGCTTCCTAATATTTCATAATACCCATATATAAAGATTTTGCTAGAAAATTGTACTTCTCTTTCAATTAGCCAACATAGAGTTCTTGGTGACCTAATGGGTCAAATCGCCATAAATACCACTCGTTTTTAGTCTTTGTGTACTCCTAGTCTAGTCCGGGCTCTAAGGGTAGGTGTGGGATGGAACTCTCAGTTCAAAGGAGCCTGTGCATGGCACACAGTGGCCCAAGCTGAGGCTGCTTTAGGGGAAGTTGCATGGGCTGAGAGGTCCTGGAAGGCCCCATGCAGGGAGAGAGGAGGGTGATTGGGCTGGACCTCAGAAGGAGGGAGAGTAGCCACTGCTATTTTAAGCACGTGCAATAGCAGGGATTAGCCACCAATAATGCATTAGGGGGCGGAGGGTCTGCTGGGTCTGTGCTGAGCTGAGCAGCAAACATTTGTTAGTGACGTTGTTTGGATGCAAAGAGAGAAGAGCTAATATCAGTCCAAGTTCCTGAAATCGGTGGTTTTTTCCCAAGTAGATTAATTATCCCTCTTGCCCTTCGCCCTTTCACACTCTTGATTCATGTAAAAACTGTTCTCATTGAAAGCTCATATGTCAACTCGAGTCTCGTCTGTGTCCAAATGATCACAAATTTGAAATCAGGCATGTTCCTTTTAATGAGGTTTGACATGAGGTCCATTAGCCAGCGAATACCACTGGCCTCACTGGGCTGTGGTTCATCCCACGGGCATCTTAGCACCAGCTGCCATCAGGTCCCCGGGTAGCAAAAAGAGCCCCCAATGTCCGGGTGGTGTGTGGGAGAGCAACCATGATCCCTCCTGGCCACATAGTGGGTACAACTGCCTTTGGCCTGGCCTCCCTCCTGCCGTCCCTTTGCCTTGGCCTTCACCCCTCTGCTGCCCCCTCAACAGCATCTCAGAGGGCAATTCCCTCTGCTTCTAGGCTGCCAGTCATTCTCTCCAGCTGCCCATTTGCACCCTCTTCCTGAGCACTCTCTTGTCTACACTTCCTTTAGGTGTCTGACCAGCTCATGGAAACCCTGCCTCTTAGAGTCCTTATCAAGGGTAGAGCACTTTGACCCAGCCCCAGTGTATTTCTCAAGGTCTCTGCCCTGGGGACACCCACTTTCTCTTCACGCCCCTGTCCCCCATCTCTGACTCCTGGAACACTCCAGAATTCCTCACCTTCTTACCTCTCTGTTGCTGTAACTCTTCACTCTCCCAAGGTTTGTGGGCATAAAAATTCACCACCCATCTCCGGTGCAAAGTTACACTTTATGACTCTTCATTCAGAAGCCTGAGGACCCATTACAAGCTCTGATGAGGAATGAAAGAGACACGGAACTTGATGCAATCCCCTTTAAATGGGAAAAACTCCCAGTTATGAACCATGCGGGGGAGGCAGACACTCGCCTTAAAGAGGTGGCACCAGGAATTGCTTTTCCTCTCATGGCATGCTCCGAGCTGCTGAAATATCTCCCCTCATTATTGGGAACCTATATAAAAGTCGGTAAACTTTTATTGCAGACATATTATAGCTTTACTTCAAAACACTGCCTCCCCCCTGCACTTGGCAGCACTGAAGGATGGATTTCATAGGCAATTTGCAGCTGCCATCCAGGCCCCCTGTGAGCAAGGAGCAGGCCAGGGAGTCACTCTGGGAGCCCCCCAGACAGCCTCATCTGGTCCAGGCTCACTCACCCTAGAGTTCCCACCTCACTGAGTGAAGCCTCCTTGGGACCCTGCGTGAAGTTCATGGGGCCGCTTGCATGGAAGGAAGAAAGAGCATCTTCAGGGTGGGAGAATGGTTCCTAGCGGTTCTCAATTTGGGTAGCTGCAAGCAGAAGATTCTAGAGAGAGTTGGAGACTAGCCAGAGAGGTCCCAGTTGAAATGGAGATTGTTGGGAGGAGAGGGGCCGCTCTCTGGATTCGACTCTCGCAGGAACAAAGCCCTAGCACTACGAAGTGACTCAGGTCTTAGAATATGATGGCAGT
>ML094667.1:2603-24944 GCA_003697995.1 Taxidea taxus jeffersonii
ATAAAATCTTTAAAAAAAAAAAATCAAACTCCACTGGTGTGTTTCGGTCGGTCTCTCTCACCAAGAACCCATACGTTACTGATAGAGATGGCATTAGGAGTTTCTCAATCCCTAGTAAGTAATGTGCATCACCATATGATAGTCGGGGTCTAATGGGAAGAATGCAATCACCCCCAAGGGTCCCTGGTGGCTTAGTTAGACAGCTCAGCTCACTGCTGCTACTGAAGAAACCAGAAGCTTCACCGAAGAAGAAGGAAAAATAAAGAAATAAAGAGAAACAGGGCAAAAGATCAGGAAAAGTGGAGAATACAGAGTGGTAAACCATGTCCCATAGAGTAATGACTTCCTGGGGCCACATTTGAAGCCCCAGAACGTGGGCCAACACCTTACCCTGCCTCTCTCAACTGCCAGGATCACTGCACATGTCCCCTAGCCAAAGAGATTGATTCTAGTGAGGAATTCAGGAACAAGTGTTTCAAAAGGATCTGTCAATGAGAAGCAAATTTTCCCTTTGAGTGCAATCATTCAGAACTAGCAAATTTCAACTTGAAGATGAAATAACGGGACCATATCACAATTTCAACATCTGCATTTGTGAAACGTCACAAAGTGTTTCATGTCACAAACTCGTGCATGCCAAGTGAACAAGTGGGTGTTCTGTTTTTATAAGGTGTATGTATATGTAGGTATACATGCAAAAAGAGGCTTTGCAAAAGGAAACAAAAGGCAGGTTTTAAGAATAAAATCAGATTCTCAAAAACCAAATAAAACGAAGCCAAAAAAATTATAATACACCATTGACAAAAGAAATTAACATAAGTCACATTGCTGTTACTATTAAAGTTGTATTCTTAAACTAGTTTCCTGTTCTGATCTTGAACAAACAGGGCAATAAATTTGCATGTCCATAGTCCAATTATTTAAACAACTTACTTTATAGCGAAACCCAGAATTCATCAAAACTGGCATCTTTTAATGCTAATTCTAATTAGAACAAGCATTGCATTCTGTATGCTTTCCAATTATGCACGAGAAAAGTCAGCATAAGTGTCCTCTCTTATCATAATTATCTGTTTCTAATTTCAATTTTGGCTATGACTTTGCACTCAATGATGTAAATGTAACTGTTCCTGTCAGATGAAGATTAATTTGATTTAAACCCTCTTTATTCTAATTATATATTCTATTTCTGCTCACTATGCAAGTTCCTTTCTAAGCCACATCTGTATTTTATCACAACAATGGGGAATTTCTTTGGTATTTAAAAGACGACCATAAGATTTCTTTTTGGCACCGTTAGGACAATTCTCATTAAGCTTGTGCCAAAGTATTTAAAATTTCAGCTGACTAATCTACAGATTAATGTAATTATTATTTGAATATTAAAGCATGAACTTTTCTGAAATCAAGTCTCTAAAAGTTATTGCTCTAATTACTCCCTCTGCTTCCAGGAAAACCTTATGGTTGTTAGTTTATTCCCTGAGCAAATTCCTTTATTGGGTGACACCTTTTGCATGCTATGTTGCCAACCAGAACCACTATAAAGACAATGGTAAAGATAAAAAATGATCACTTGGGATTCACAGCTGTCTATCTCGAGGTCCAGAACTTGAGCACCCCTGCATTCATCCTCTATTTCTCTTACTAAGTTCCTACCTTGCTTTTCACAAAAGTAATCAGGTGACAAGAAGTGAAAAATAGCTAATCAACCCTGTAGTGAGTGTCTGGGGTATGGCATCATCAAACACAGATTCCAGAATCCAGTGCTAAAAGTCAGGCTGCAGTTTAATACGTATCTTACAGACCAAGATTTCGGGTTTGGGTTTTTACTCCTTAGGTCAAATGTGCAGCAGAATTCAATTCAGCAAATATGTCTTGAGTGTCCAGCACCCTGCCAAGTACTAGAAAAGTTTTTACCAGGAGCATACGGTGAAGTCTAGATGTCTTCCACCTATAAAATGCTTTGAGGTTCTCAATCCTAAAAAATGTGTCTTTGTTTTGGTTTGGTTAGTTTTTTTAAGGTCAGTGTTTGTTGTTCTGCAAAGGACCATGATGCATGTATTTAAAAATATAAAGTAACTCAACACAGCACACCCAGAGTTCCAGAAGTAAGTTACCCATAGAAAGCCTCATCAGCCTAGCCTGTGAAGGTCAGTGACCTTGTACTCCCCCATACACTTCAATTTTATCCTTTCCTAGTTCAATCCTGGCTGGTCACAAAACAGGTGTGAGGTGGCCTGTGGAAATAAACCTAATACAATGATAGAAAAGTGCAAGGAATGAGGACAGTGGGATTAGGGCAGGATTTAGTAGCCCAAATGCTTTCTATGAAATCCTGGATACTTACTATAGGTGGGTCAAAAAGGAGGAGCTTGTTCCTGGCAGCCAGATCGAACAGGGGTCTCTGAGAGGTCAGGAGAGGGAGAGGGGACATAAAATTAGAAGGGTCCCAGTAGATGCTAAGGAAGAGCCCTCTCCTTGGATGGAGATCTGAGACAACTTGGTATTCCAGATCTTTCTAATAAGATGCTAAATGCCATAATGGGCCATGCCCCAGCAGCATCCTGATATTATAAGTCTTATGGTGTGAGTCGTAATCGGCAAAGAAAGGTGCTTAGAGCTAACAAAGTCTCAACCTGCAGAAAACTGTAGCGCTCACTTTCAATAAAAGTCTGCAGTCTGGAGAACCTCGTGAATTGGAGGGAGTTGTTGACCTAATGGTCAGGGCTGGAACTGGACAAGAAGTCACGATAGACTGGACAGTGGATGCTTTCAGATGAATGATATGCCATCACAATCGTTCCCTTTCTCTATCATTCTGTGATTTGATGTCTCCCTTCCCCCAACATACACACACAGGACTAAGCTCTAAGTACAATGACTGTTCCTCAAACTGCAAAATATCCTATAATACTTAAAAAGAATAGATGAAAATGATTTTAAAAATACTATGATCTCTGTAGTCTCCAAATAGCTGAATATTTCAACTGCAGCTAGAGCTCTAACTCCCAGCCCTTTGGCCCGGACAACACGCTATCACTCTTAATTGCCCCCACAAACCCACCAAGTGGTTGGAAGACACAAGGCTCACTTTATATGTAAAGAAACTGAGGCCAGAACACCTAGGAACAATGTTACTACAGTTTAAGACTATGCTTTCCGTTCTCCTCCTAACGCTACACACGGACACATGAGGTAACACAGAAAGAGCCAGAAACAGACGAGTTCCACTTCAATCCTCAACCAGCAAATCAAGGCGCTCAAGTGTTACCATTGCAGGCTTGGGACTGAACGTCAGGTTAATACAGGCACATTTTAAAATCCTGCACATTTATGTTCTGAAGAAATGATTTCAAACTTTCCTAAGAGTTGCAGAGGCCTTTATTTGACTCTACTGACAAGCCCTCCAACCAACAATGCCTTGCTAAAGGCACTTTGAAAATGTCCTAAGTGTTCCAGAAGGTGAAAGATATAAAGTCTAGGTGTGCAAAACTATGTTTCAGAGTGTTTCACTCTTTTAAACACAGAAAAGTCCCCATTTATTTTCAGTGACTTCGCTTCTTCTTGGCAACAAACAGCTGGCCCTTCCATTATCCGTGGAGTCAGCCCAGGTGCGAACATGGCCTCTCTCCCTGCAGAGATTCTCCACAAGGCCTGAGGGCCATCTCTTTTCCTGAGGAGCCATAGAGACACTGCTGAAAGCCTGAGGACATTTTGGTGAATTCTGTCAGAAAGGAAGAAAGGGGACATTTCTCATTTGTCCTTTATGCTGCTTTCTGTAATCGAGTAGTACAAGCAGGAACTTGTACCACATGAATCCTTTGAAAGAATACCCATAGAAAATTCCACTTGGGCTTTTTATGCAGCTCTGGTCAATGATGCCTCACAGATGCCAAGAGCTGTGCCACTGTTTCCGTTTTAAATCCTCACTTGGCTAGGTCAGGGGCTCTGGTTAGAAAACCTGACATACCAGGCCTGAGCTTGGTCAAAAATCCAGTCAAAAGTCCAACTATGACACATTGGAACAAAGAAAATAACAAATAGCTTCATTACAGTGTTTTGTTTTTAAGTTTAAAACGCTATTTATTATTATGAAAAGAGTAAAATGGGCTTTGTGGCAGCTGAGGTTCCTAGAAAAATGAGTACGCTCGTTCAGGAGAGATTTCCCCTCTATTGTCTCCACCTGTGGCTCAAAGCACAAGTTTCAAGAAAAGCTCTTCACAGGTTTTTATTTTTTTTCCTCCCCCTACAATGTGCCTAAGAAGTTGATGAAATTACTGGATTCACTTGGCAGGACAATGATTCTCATTCCAGCCTGAGTGCAGCTTGGGTTTCTCACACATTCTCATAATCATGGTACCCAGGTGAAGTGGAGTGGGAGACAAGATCAGTGTCCTTGAAACTATCAGAGTCTATTTATGATGGATATAGGGGAGATTGGAGGCATTTCCATTAACAAAATTATCCCTGGGATAACATAATGATCCTTCCATCCTCAAAAGATAATGAAAAATGTCTCCACCCTCTACTTCCACTACTGTGATTTGGAATCAACACCATCTCCACACAGCACATTCTGTAGTTACAATAATGTCAGTTGAGAACTATGTCAGAAAATGTCGTTTTCAGAACCATTTTGCTTCTCTGAATACACTGTGCCCTCATTGTCACGCTGCATTCATACCTTCTTATCTCAGTAACTATCCTTGAACTCATTTCACGATATTTCTTGAGGAGCAAAGTCCTTCATTCTTTCTGGTTTGAGTTTAAATGTGTTTCCCCTAGCCCCCATAGTTCAGAAGAAATAACATATTCCCCAGAACCCATAAAGTCACGCAGATAATTAAGTCCAGTTCTCAAACTTTCCAAAGCTTCAAAAGTAGAATGGCTTACAATTTTGTAAATATCTTCAAGGATCATGCCAACTGAAGGAAAGGCTCACAGAAACGTAGCTTTCTGTAAGGACTCCCTCACATTTCAAATCCCCTGGCTAACATTTCCAGGATTCAAGTTCTATGTCCAGGTGACACCAAGCAGAATAGAGTGAGCAATGGTCTTGGACTGCCCAGTTGAGCATCAAGAGTGCAGGATGGGTGTGCACACCTTGGGGGCTCAGTCAGTTAAGCATCCAACTTTTGATTTCAGCTCAGCTCATGATCTGTGGGTCATGAGATTGAGCCCCGAGTTGGGCTCAGTGCTGAGCATGGAGTCTGCTTAAGATTTTCTTTTTCCCTCTCCCTCTGCCCTTCAGCTGCTGCTTGTGTGCTCTCTCTTTCTCACTCTCTCAAAGTAAAAAAGAAAAAAAGAAGTGCAGGACTGTTGATCTATCTTCCTACCTAGAACATACTCTTTCCCTGGCATCGAGATCTGAATCATTGTGGGGGCCTGGGCTCAGAATTAAGAGGGATATGATGTGCCTACTTTGAGAAACATCTTTTCCCACAAAGCCTCCTGAACAGCAAAGACTCAGCGTTACCTGTCAGAACATCTCCAAATGGCTGAACAAGGAAGGAAAGGAAAATATTTCATTAACATACATTTCAAAATTACACATGTAAGCTTTTGAAACAGCAAAACTTTCAAAGTGATGCCACCTAGCTATGTTAGTCAACAGCAGGTAGGGAATACTGGCATTCCCTTGTCCCTCTAGAGGACACTCAGCAAAACAAACAAACAAACAACAACAACAACAAAAAACAATCAACAGTCTTAAAAATGTTCATACCCTCTGATCCAATAATTCCACTTCTAGGATTTTCTCCTAAGGGAAAAAAGCCTGACATGCATGAAATGACTCATGCATAATACTATTTATTGGAGTTCTATTTACTGTGCCAAAGAATGGAAAGTCTAACTGTTCAATGAAGGGGGAACAGTTAAATCAAATATGATGTGATCATGTAATCATATTCCATAATATTATGTTATCAGCCCCTAAAATAGTTTTAAAAATTAATTATAAGAGAGAATGCTCAAAAAATCATGATGGAAAGTTGCATACACAGTATGATTCTGTTTGGCAGAGATAAATAACCGAATGATGTCTCTAGTGGTCATTATTAGTTGTTAAGATTATAGGTAATTTTCATTCTATTCTTTACACTTTCCTGCAGTTTCCCACTTTTCCACAATCAACTCCTATTACTTTTATTAAAACAAGTTACTGGGGATGCCTGGGTGGCTCAGAGGGTTAAGCCTCTGCCTTCGGCTCAGGTCATGATCTCAGGGTCCTGGGATCGAGTCCCACATCGGGTTTTGTGCTCAGTGGGGAGCCTGCTTCCCCACCCCCTCTCTCTGCCTGCCTCTCTGCCTACTTGTGATCTTTCTCTGTGTCAAATAAATAAATAAAATCTTTAAAAAAAACAAGTTACTGGAAATGTCTTCCAAAGAATCACCCCCAAAACCAAACACAACCACAAAGACATCTATCAAATATATGAGGAGTACCACTATTCCTTAAGAATCTATGAATAAGTTTCATTTATTGGGCACCTAAGGCAACCAACAAAAGCAATCACAGACAGGAGTCAAGAAATGGGCATGCTTGTGTGTTGATAAAATTTTATTTGCAAAACCGGGTGTCTGTAGTTTGTAAACCCCTACTCTATACGAAATGAATGTGATTTACTACTGGCCACAACTGGAAAGTTAGACCCTGAGGCAATACTGTTAGAGAACAAAGTTTCCTAAATATATCAGAAGGAAACTTAATCAGACAGGCTTTTAGGGCTCAACTTGGTCACATGATTTCCCTCTTTGGAGGACAAGAATTCAGGACTTCTGACCCTGTCATTGATTCCATGTGCTTATGACCGTGTGACATGAACCCTGAAACCCCACTCAGTGCAGTGTGTGACTCTTGACCTCCGAGTTGTGAGCTTAAGCCCCATGTTGGGTATAGAGATTACTTAGAAACAAATTATTTCTATCTATCTATCTATCTATCTATCTATCTATCTACCTATCTCTATCTATTTACCTATCTATCTATCTAATCATCCAGAGAGTGAGGAAGTTTTCACAACAAAGCATCAGTTTTATTTATTTTATATTTAAAATTCAAAAGTATACTTTTGATGATCACGCCTGGGCAGGTTTCAGTACTGTTCAGACACAGTGAGTGAAGACTCTGATTTACCAGGATCGAGATAACATAGAGAAATCAGTCAACTCTTGAACTGCCTTTCTTCTGTCAAATAAATAAGCTGATTGTTTATAAATTACAAAGGATGCAAATAACCACTATCAAATGAAATGTTCACATCTCAAAGGCATAAAATTCAGAATTCTCATCCTTCACCAGCAAAGAAGCAAGCACAGTGAACCGTATTCAGCCACTAACTGTTCTTGCCTTCCGCCAACCCTAGCCAGCTCTGTTCTTCCACCAAGACCATCCTATTTAAATGTTAGTATATATATGACATACTTGTCTGGTCAAGTTCAGTCCGTCAAACTTGTAAATGATCACTAATCACAAACACTAAAACTTGCCAATTTTTTTTAACTTTATTTAAGCTTTATTTAAACATATAATGTAACCCCACCACCCTCTCCCAACCCCTCTTCCCCCCACCCCCCTCAGTTTGTTTTATGACATTAAGAGTCTCTTTTGGTTTGTCTCCCTCCCGATCCCATCTTCTTTCCAATGTTTTAATGTCAGCTGTTCTGCTTCAATCATTTTTTTTTTTTGAAGGAACAAAAGGCTCAGATGAGAAATAGCATGTTTGTTTCAGAGAATGTATTCAGGAGTACTGAGCAAAATTTGGGAAATGTCTCCTAAGATGGTATGGAAGACAGAAGTGGACAGATATGTACCAAAGTATTGCATCTTTATTAAATATATACACATATATATTTAATAATATATGAAACACACAAATATAAATATATACATAGGTATTTTACTATAGAATAGCTTTAATGATGTTTGGGTATTTGGGGTTTTGCTGTTGGAAAATTTGATATGCTTCCCTTACCTAAAGAATAAGGTGCTGTCACTGTGGTGCTGTGACCTCATTTCAGACTATGTGCACATGGGTAGTGACCTCCTGTGTCTTTTTGTCTGTGTCAAAATTTGGCCCATAGAGGCAAAAATCAGACAACAGGCGATTCCACCTTACTGCAGAACCTGTCACCCCTCATTCGTTTACGATTTAGTGTAACCTGAGCAGGAACCCCTCTGCTGTTTTGTTGCGGAGCAAATACAACATGATCCAGAGCTGGGAGGTCAAGATCAAAGGCTTTGATTAAGGTAGTCTGGGAAAAAATGGAAACATTTTTCTGTAACTAAATATCATAATTAAGCACAGACAAAGCACTGAACTGCTTCAGCATCACCATGATTTGAAAACAAAAGTGACAAAAGCAGTTTCAGTCACGGTCAAGATAGGGCCAAAAATACAATATGAGAAGAACTGACTGAACATGGGAGTTTCTGGTTTGAATGCAGGTAAAGCGATAACCTGATGCCGAAGATGGAAAGCAATCAGGAAGTTTCAAATGCTCATCTCTCCCCTTAACTCCCAAACTCCCTCTGACAACTGCAAAAACAATTGCCACTACAACTGACATGAAAATCATCATCTACGAGACAGTGAAAAATATTAGCCTGTTCACGCCATCATCTGATTTGTACCCAGCCCAGAAAGATGCTGTTACAGATGTCATTACATTTCTCTGTATATTTCTTAGTCCTCCTAATAGATGATGAGCTTCTGGAGGGCAGGGAATGCATGATATTCCACATTATTTCTTAACGGTGCATTTAAATGGAACAATCTCTCAACAGGAAAGAAGAATCACCACTTTTCAGCACTTGACACACTCCCCATCAACAGTGGCCAACTGTCCCTCCAACAATGCAGAATCCATATCCAAAGGCTGAATGGATTCTCTAGTAGGGCTCTCTGTCTTGTCCTGGGAAGGAAATGGTAGGGGAGGGGCAAAGCAGGAAGAAGGGGTCAATGGTGGCTAATTTCACTAGTGGCATTAAGGTCAGATGTGTGCATCCATACTCGGAGCCCATAAACAACCCTTGTATCCTCAGGGCAAAAAACAAATCTTCCTGTTTCATACCTTCTTCAGCCACCATTCTGTGACATTTTGGGGTTTCTGGATGCTTCAGAGATACACCTGATTTTTTTTTTTTTTTTTTTAGAGAGAGAGGTGTTTGCTTGTTTGTTTTGCAAAGAGGCACAAAACTGAGACAATAAGAGAACCAAGAGGATTCTGGTCCCCAGGCTTTTATCATGGAACTCCTTGTGAGTCCTCTAGAGGTTTCAGTCCATCAGGGGCTATTTCTGGAGCCTGGGTACACACATTACAGGGGTTCTAAGGTGAAGGCATTGGTATTGATGGTCTTTCCTATGAGGAAATTCATTAAAGAGGGAACAACAGATATCAGCTCACATTTCCCAGAAAAAGACTTTTAAGAGATGAGAAAAAGCAAATCAGTCGCCAAAAGTTCCTTAGAATTCTAGGAAGCCAAATACAATTATTGGTAATTAAATGTTGAATTAATGCTTATTAGAGTTAGCTTATTAGATTAATAGAGATAAAAAGTCTTAATAGCACGGTTGCTCAAGTGTGTTGCATATAATATGTGGCATAATGAGGTCTCTTGTAAAATCTATGTGTGTTGTGCATTAGTGCTCTTTTAATAGGATCTGGAACATAATTTTGCTAGGTTCTGTGATTTTTGGAGGCTTCCAGTTGCGCTTTCTGCTTTCCTGGTCTACTCTTGATAGTAGCCCTGATGAACTGGACAGATAGCTCTTGATAAGAAACAAAAGGCCTGCCATCACACTGTCCCTTCATGGGCAATAGAAGAGGTTGCTTCAATCTAGGGATATTGTGGAGTTTATTACATACATCTTAGCTAAATGCCTGCAGGAGGATCAGAAGGTAAGATTTATCCAGAAGAAGTGGGAGCGAAGTTTGGAAGGCTTAGCGGCGGACCAGGCGGTGGGAGGTATGTGGGAACAACACAGACTCCACGTGGCCTCTTCTATCAGTGGTCTGTGGGAAACTGTCAGTTCAGGACACTGGCTGGAATTTCGGTGTCCACGAGTTGTCCCAGTCCTAAGCAGCAAGGACAAGTAGACTTTTTGCCATTCCATAAAATGTAGGATACACATGAGAGCTCTCAGGAGACCCAGGCAGAGCTGGTAGTATCTTCCCTCAAAAGACATAATGTTGCTGTTTTGCCAGCCACAGAAATCAGAAAAGCTATTACATGGGTCAGAATTGGCTTAATGATATATATGAAAGTGTGCCAAAGTGCGTGGGACCAGATGCACGTGTCACAAAATCGGCTGGGCCAGATTATCAGGGGCGGTCTCCTAAGTCCATTTATGCTCTTGCCTCAAAAGTTTCCTCTGGCCATATATAATTGCGCATAAAATTCACCCCAGAGTGTATAATTTTCTGAGCAAAAAAAACCCAAACTTAAAAATAGCCGCAGAACTATCAGAGCAGTTACAATTCATGGATTCTTTTGAAGAATTTAAACTAGCACTATCAACACCCGGGGGCAGCTATTTTTGTAAAACAAGAAATAAAGAACATCTTTCATGACTTCCAGGAAGAAAAAAAAAGCAGATTATACATACTATAAAAATGTGGGGTTGAGTGATTCTGGTATGGTTTCATTTCATCTAATCCTATTTCCGCCCCCACAAACAGCTCTATCCTCACAACATCCCCAAGGTCTCAGAGCTGAAAAAGGGAGAAGGAAGAAGGGAGTCTTACAAATGTTCAGGCTCCCCTGACTTTGGCCTTGGCATTCAGGCCCAGGGGATGAAGTGCCCTGGGAAAGGAAGAGTACAAGCGGCAATGTGATTCTAGGAGGAAAAGGGAGATTTTATTGTTGTTAAAATGTACAGTTTTAAGAAGTAGAGTCGATGTCTAAAAATCCTGTGCTCAATGAAGAAATCACTGAGCACTTCTTGGCAGAATGTCAAACACTGCATTTAAGAAGACAATTAAAAGAGTATAATGCAAAAGCTATAATTAGAAACATATCTGCACCAGTAACATACTATTTTTCTTCTATGCAGTTAAAAGAAAAACGTGAACTTCTGCCAATGTTCATTAGGGTCTTCACCAGATAATACCTCTTTATTGAGGAGATGGTTTCAACTGCCTCAAAGGTTAAATTAAAAAACAACAAATGCCCCAAAAGGGACATGTTCTTACATCACTACTTAGATTTTCACATAACATAATTAAATCACAGACGGGCTCTGGCTCATTCAATACTAATGTGACCATGACATTCTCTCACTTGGAATCCAACTTTTTTTTAATTGGAATGCTATTCAGGAATGAAACTAGGTACACAAACTGCATAGTCAGATTATCAATGAGTTGCTGGATTCCCCAGTAGTTTGACTAAATTGTCCCCTTCTGCTAATCTCCCACTCTCTCTGCCTCCCTCTTCTACTCTCTTCCTTCCTGCCATCTGTAAACATTCAGAAAGCTCATCCTAGGTTCAAGACAATGTGTTGAATACCAGACACACAAGGGTAGGTGTACAGCCTGGCATCAGAAAACACAAGGACTCCCAAAGTTCACATAGTCATTCGTTGGCTCTGTTGTATTTGGAGAGTGGGGATGGTTATCAATTAGCAGAGAAGAGGGAGGATGGCATTCCTAGCCATGGAAAGAGCACATTTAAAGGAATGGAGGACAGGGGAGCCTGGCCAGCTCAGTTGGCTGAGCATCCCACTCTTGATTTTAGCTCAGGTCATGATCTCAGGGTTGTAAGATCAAACCCTGTATCCACTTCTGTGCCGGGTGTGAATCCTACTTGAGATTCTCTCCCTATCTCTCCTTCTGCCCCACCCCCCTGAAAATATCAATAAATACAATAAAAATTTTTAAAAAGGCATGGAAGAGAGGAGTGCCTGCCTGGCTCCATCAGAAGAACATATGACTCTTGATCTCAGGGTTGTGGGTTTGAGCCCCAGACTGGATATAGAGATTACTTAAATAAATAAATCTCAAAAAAAAAAAGGCATGGAGGACAGACAAACAAATCATGTCAGGTAAAGGAGCAGAATCCAAGAGGACTAGTTAAGAAAGGGTGACAGGTGTCCATACTATAGTAATTTAAACACCTGACATTGGGCCAGCCAAGACAAGATAGATTCAGAATTCATAAGTTCCCGGCCTCTACTATTGTGTGTACACACACACACACACACACACACCTTTATGAATCTAGGAATCCCGACATGCTCCGGAAGTGCCACACCCCCCTCATTTCCACGGCAACTCCCTCTTTTGGAGAATAGCACAATACACGGAGTGAATGATCTAGCTCTGCCACACATCAGACTGAGGCTAATGAACTCATTGTGGAACACTGCTGGTCCTCTTCCGCTGTCTACAGAGGTTCCAATCCAGCACTGTCACCTGGCTGCTGCTGGACAAGCCAAGTCAGTAACTTCGTCATAAATGTTGGTGGAATTAGCAATTTCTCTTTTCAAACTGGCTCTTTCCTTAAAACATTAGATAATATTGTTAACACAGGATTATTAGCTCTGTGTTCTAACCGTCCTTAAAATATTAGACAATATTGTCAGCACAGGATTATTAGCTCTGTGTTCTAACCGTGGCATCTTTATGTGGTTTCAATTACAGCCTGTAAACACTGGAGAATTTGGAAATAAGCACAAATTGTTCTGCTCGGCTCACAGAATGAAAATGAACTACTGTAAATGCTGGCCACGGAAACAAGAGTCAAGGGTCTGCCTTTTTACTGAGCTACACTGATAGATACCTAGAGTTCCAAGGTGCTGGTGGTCTCTCTGGGAAGCAAGACACAGCCATTAAAAATAACACTGCAAGGCGGCCTGTGATAGGTGACCAAGGACTGATGCCACTAACAACAGCTCCCATTGGCTAAGGGTGTGTCACGTGCTGGGCACTGTGCTCAGTCCTCTACCTTCCTTACTTTGGTTTTAGTCCTGGCAAAATGCTGTAGGGGCACTGACTCTTCCCAGATGACAAATGAGAAAACTAGGCTTGCAAATGTTCATTGATTTTCCGGAGGTTACAGGGCAAACACTTTGGAGGATTTAGATTTAAATCCGAATCTGATGCAGGCAGCGGACAGCCAGAAGCATGGGAAGGGAGTCTTTGGAGAGGAAGCACAGGTAGGAATATGTGGTGGACAGCCAGCAGCTCTGGGAATGAGTAAATCTGATGACCGAGTTTGCTCAAGATCAAAACATGGACATAACCCCCCCCCCAGGCTGGAGCACGGAAGGGAGAGACTTTGGATGATAGATTTAGGGGCGGGGGTGGATTGGGGGAACACAATGTCACAGGAAGAGTTTTTGAGGGAAGATGGGGAATCATGGTACATGCTCACTCCTTCACAAAGCAAACTCAAGAAAGATAAGGTCTATGGAAGGGTGTCTGTTTAGGAGACTCTGGATGAGAATCAGGGCTATAGCCCTTTAGCCTCATAGTAGAGATTTTACCTGTGGCGCAAGGAGGTCAGGAAGAAGGGCTGCAGGGAAGAATTGGAGAGATCTTGACTCAACTTGCATATCAGCCGCGTGTGCTCTTGATAACTTCCCCTTTCCCAGCCTCAGCCTCTTTGTACAATGGGCTTCAGGCCAGTTACCTTGGAAGAGCGGTGAAGATTTGAGGGAGAAAAGCATGGGGCCTTGTGCAGCAGCAGTTTGAATCTGGGGTCAGTCTGTGCGGGGCTGCAATGCCAGGCTTGTTCACTTTGAGCACTGGCTAGAATGGCCTTGGGCCATTCCTCAGGGGCCCCAGCACTGACCTCAGGTAATTGTGACCAGCAATCTAAAGGGACCAGCCTGGTGTGCCTGGTCTCCCTGTTCAGTAGAGAGTTTTGCCTCTCCCTTTGCCTCTCCTCTGTCCCTCCCCCTCCCCTACTTGTGCCCTCTCTCTCTCAAATAAATAAAATCTCTAAAAATAAATAAATCAAGTGACTGGCCTGGCCCAAAGTAGGTGCTCAATATGTAGCAGATGTAAGCATTAGCATTAACAAAATTCAGAATCAGGCAATTAAACTAAAGTCTGCTCTTTAAAAAGGTCAACAAAACACAATTTTAAAAAAGACTATCTAGTTGGGCAACATAAATTGCATTAGGTTGAGCAATTTTCAAGCAGCAAAATGACTACACTGTGTGTAATTTCAAACACAGAGAGCCAATACACATGCAATTCTATTTAGGGTAACAGGGAAACGAAGATGCATTTGGATCTGAGCTATGTACTAGGGTTTCCCCTGTTAAAATTCTGTGAAGCACAGCTTTTACAGTTCCTCCAAAATCAGAACAAAAAAACGGGAGAAACTTTTCCCAAGCCTACAGGATATTATTCTTGGCAATAAAGAACCATGAAATTAATGAGCTGTCTACTAAAGATCTACCATTAAAAATGTATATGAGAAAACCAGTCTATGCAAACCCCATTCCCTCAATCCATAAACGCTATCCTGGGAGTTAACTCAGCATTTGCGGGAAAGTTCCATTAACTCTTGCAAACCACCACCACCTAAGTCAGCTGTGAAAGAGGCATTTGTTCCACCCCTCCCCCAATGGCAGCCTCCAGAAGGGAACACGTTTTTCCAGGAAAGCCCACCATGGTTCCCAAACCCCAGCAGGGCCCCCAGTGCTCACATATGGCAACTGGGGTGCTCCCAGAGCCCCGCTCCCCCACACTGGCAGGCCCCTCCCTCTAAGAGGCACAGGACATGTCCTCTGCAGAGGCTGGATGAGGGCCCAAGATTCGGCCTCACCAAAGGCTTATATTGGAAAATGAGGAAACGCTAATGAAATTGCCTCTATAGGCTGACATTCATGGATGGCAGAAAGGGACATGAGAAAATGAGTCCAGTATTTGCTCTTCGAGAATGTTCCAGAGCCCGGCCAGAACTCAGTGGCAAAATGCACACATGCCCCACCCCTAAGGCATCCATGCCTGCACACTGCCTGGAAAAGGTCACCGAGCACTTGTTAACCTTGAAGGGGAAAGAAAAACCTCCATATTTTCCCCCAACAACACTCCCAGCCTCTTGTAAATCATATTCATATTCATACACTTAAGCATTAATTTACATACCTAATTTCTGACAGGCTGACAACCACAGCCCTTCTCCCCTCTCTGCGTAAAGTGAGAAGTCAATTGTTATTCAGTGTATCGGTTACAGTGGTAGTGCCACTAACTGTATTTTATATAATGTGCTATCTGCAGAAAGGCAGATAAGAATTTGATTTAACATCCAATTAAAAGCCGTCATTGAAAAATTACTTCAAATAAGCCTTTTATTTTCTTTAATCAGTCTTCAATTCAAGCCTTCCTTGGACCTACTGAACCAAGCATCAGGACTCATGAATTTTGATTAAAAAATTTGAGCCCATTTCTAACTTAAGCAGATTTTTTTTGTTGCACTGTTTGATAGAAATTTAATAAATCTATGAATCCTAGCCAGCATCATTTATCATCTTTTTTTCCGCAAGACTGGCCTATTATACCTAGGCAGTAAATTATGAGGGAACCAGCAAACCAAAACTTTTCAGCCCGTTACTGAAGAAGAGATATAATCACTTGCATTGAACCATATAATTATAGTAGAATATGAAGCTCTGAAACATTAGGTCCTGTTTTGAATATGTAATACCCATGCTTTGAGAGCCTAAAAGATTTCTAGCTGATCTAATACAGCTCAGTTTAGCATCCCATTGAAGTATTTGTTGTTGGTGAAAATCACATCAAGGGGAAAAAAAAAAAGAAACCTATAGACCACAAAACAGTCCCAAGCAGGACTACCTGGGAAGTAACCTTGGGAAACCAAACACCTTCTACTGGGTGCCTTAGAGTTGTCGCTTGCAAGGAAGCCTCAAACTGTGTCACTTCCATGTGCTCTTAAGGCCAAAAGGTTTTTACTTGTTTGCATATACGCTCTGGGCTGTGCCTGTGTCCTTCACAGAATTTTAGTGGGCTTCATGCAGATTATTTTGTACATTCAGAACATGCTTATTGAGCTCCTCCTAGGGACTGGGCACTACTGTCGGGCTCTGAGACACAGCAGTGAGCCGGACACAAAGAGGCCAGACTGGGGCGGAAGACAGGCCATTTTAAAAAGGAATACCCATCACATGTGATAAGTGCCACATGAGCATACCAGTGGGCAGAGATCAAAAGGGGCTTCCTTGCATGGGAGCCCTTCCAGCTGGGTCTTCAAGAGGGAGCAGGAGTTCGTGATGGTCTATGTGAGTGCCAACAATAACTTTTACTTATACCCGTGCCTCTGCATGGGTGAGTTAGGAAAGCTCCATGAAGAAAGTCAGAAGGTCACAGTGAAACATGTACTTGAATAAGATTTGTATTTTTTTCTGAGAGAAGTAGTCAAAGGTCTACTGCTTCTCCTGTGTTGGGGAACCTTGTCCCCAGACCATCTGCATCTCTGCCACCAAGCCAACGGCTCCACAGGCCAAAATTTCAAAGTCAGCCTGGACCGCTCTCACATTGCTGGGCTTTGCTACAATCTGTTTCTACCTGCTGGGATGCCGTTCCCAACCGTTTCCTCCCAGTGAATTGGCCCTCAGATTTCAGAGTAAATCCAGTCTGAACAACCTTCCCCGATGGCACAGGGTCCCTCCTTGCTCAACTTCCAGCATCCTGAGTGCTTCTCTACAAAGGGCATGGTATGGCGGCCACTTGCTCATTTGCTTTGTCTCCTGCACAAGACAGAAGGCAGCGGATAATGGGGAATGAATGAATGAATGAATGAGTCAATCGATAAAATGCCTTTAACCTCTTACTCCGCTGATTTGTATGGCTGTGGTAATTCCCTTATAGAAGGGAAAACACTAGCCTAAATCCTTTAGTCAGGGCTTTAATGTGCTCCAACAGATAAACATCATTGATCCCTTTAGAGAAACCAACACTCTGATAGATACGATAAAAGTAAGAGGGATTCTGCCCGGCTTTGCACCCTGTGTTCTTTTCTTTGGAGTTTCCCAAACACTCTGGGTATAAAGGAAGGTAAATGATGCTATGAAATAATTCATTTTCTAAAGGCTTCAGCCAGAAAAGTTTAGGCTATAGCTATAGCTAGGAGAAACTAAGTAACCTCTTACAAACAAGGGCCGATATCCAAAGGCTGAAAGCAGAATTTTCAATGAAAAGCCTATCAGGGATTCAGGATTAATTAAGAATAGAAAGATGTAAGGGCACCTGGCTGGCTCAGTCAGTGGAGCATGTGACTCTTGATCTCGGGGTTGTGAGTTTGAGCCCCATATGGGGTGTGGAGATTACTTAAAAATAAAATCTCTTAAAATAAAAAAATACACATAAGTAGAAGACTCTTGTTCCTTGTCTGCCTATAGCATCACCACACATTACTAATAAAGGAGCCATTTCAACTGATGTTTCCTTGTTTTAGTTTTGGCTATGATTTTTTTTAAGTTGACAAGCTGTGTGGTGCATGTTTCCAATAATACAGTCTGACAGTCCGCTTACACCCACTGGCTCCTTAGTGCGCATATAATCGTCATGGACACTGGAGGCTTCGGGATTTAAAGAAAAAGGAACAATAATCATCACATTCATAGAAAGGCATAGGCGCAGGAAGTCTGGGTTATGTTTCCAAATACTTTTAAAAACATTTGCCAAAGTCCTTTTTGTTTGTTTCATTTTGAAACCAATGGATATTTCGAGGAAAATAGAGTCCATATGTTGCTGATCCATCTTAAATTAACACAGCAAAACATTGTTTTGTAAGAAGCCAAGAAGCGCTTGCCTTCTAAGAGAAATCCTGAAGTGGGGGTATGTAGGGGAGGGGATTAATGAAAATTAGAAAATGTATGTCTTCCACCGCCCCGTCCCTGCCTATGGAGCTGCACAAGAGGGCTCCTGCTTGGTCAGCTGTTCACGGTCCAGAAGATGAAAATCACATACCAAGTCTAGAACTTGTAGGCATGTGGAGATCAGCTAGTCCAATCTTCTGAGAGTCCAACATTTTAAAGATGAAGACACAGAGAGGAAATGGCTGGCTAGGGGCCATACAGCATTTAGAAAAAGAAAACAGGGAGGCCTAGCAGTGCTAATAACCAGTTGATTCACAAAAGGATATTGACAAGGGGATATTTACAAGAGCAGTAATCCCCTAAGGGCTCCCTCTAGGTAAGGAAAGCAGGGAGCCAGGCACAAAGGTCACCACCCACCATGCCATGGCAGAGACATGAGAAATTGTAGAGACATTGAGACATGTGTCTCATTGTAGAGACATTGAGAAATCACAGCCTATCTTTTATTTCCTTAACCACAGTCTTACATGTTAAGGGATCCTGAATCTTCACTGAATCCTCCGCACACTGGAAAGGGGCATGCCTACTTTATAGATAAGAAATAAAAGAGGGATCATGACAACCAGAGGGGTATAAAGGGAAGCAAGGTCAGCTTAAAAACCTGACATGTAGCTACAAAGTCCCCTCTCACCATGCTGT
The DNA here is from genome assembly GCA_003697995.1 of Taxidea taxus jeffersonii. Lineage (NCBI taxonomy): Eukaryota > Metazoa > Chordata > Mammalia > Carnivora > Mustelidae > Taxidea > Taxidea taxus. The sequence continues at coordinate 21,098 of ML094667.1, forward strand.
CCCTCTTTGGAACTGTCACAAAACAAAACAAAACAAAAAACAGAGGCAAAAACAAAACAAAATACTGATGTGATGCTTCCACACAACAATGCCATCATAAAAATTCGAAGGCTCTTAGAACATCAGCATGTGTCCTGTTTCCCTTTTGGGCACTGTTACCTTGAAAAGGGGCAGCACAAGTCAGTAGAAAGGCCCTGAGAGTTGAAAATTTCCATCGTGCATACTATGTAATGATGTGGGGAAATATTCGTGATGTTACACTAAAAGAAGTAAAACAAGGTGCAAAACTCTGTCATGATGGTCTGAATTCTTGTCATCTATGTGCACAAACACACACACCTAAACCAATAGAGCTGATATTTGCGGGTGATGATATCACGCCTTGACTTTGTTTTCTTCTTTATACTTTTACATACATGCACAATTCTCAGCATTATCCAACAACAAAATTTGATCATGAAAATAGACAATACATTTGATTATAAGTCCAGTTGGAGACCCAGCCCTGCCACTTACTGGCAGGGTACTCCAGGGCAGATGGCGACTTAACCTTGCTGAGCCCCAAATTAATTATCCTCATAGGGGCTCCTCCTGACACACAGATGTTTTGGACACTGAAAGACAGGCGGGAGAAGGTAGAAATTTAAAATGTGCAAGGTAATCTTCTGGGGTTCTTAGCACCTTGGCATACTTCTTTCTTTGGACACGTAAGATATAAATACTTAGGAATAGGATTGTTGCTGTTTCTATACAGAAATCCCAATATAATAGAAGCACACAGTTACACATTTCTTTCTATGTCTTTCTTTTTTTAAAGATTTATTTATTTATTTGAGAGAGAGAGATCGGGCACGTACACATAAACACGAGTAAGGGGAGGGGCAGAGGGAGAAACAGACTCCCCTCGAAGCGGGGGGCCAGACAGGGAACTGCATCCCAGGACACTGAGGTCATGACCTGAGCTGCAGTCAGACGCTTAACTGACTGAGCCACCCAGGTGCCCCTCTATATATTTCTTATAAGCGCATTTATTTATGCTTCTAACCCCTCTTGTAAAAGCCATTCAAAGAAATCCATTCTGTGGTTGACAGTTTTTTTCCACTCTTTGCCAGTATGCTACACCTTGTAATCACATAGGTATTTATTTATGACAGAAACCATTAAGGACTTCATTTTTAATCACATAACTAGTAGGCCTTAATCTGATGCTGAAACAGAGTCTTTTTTGTAGATAACATGAGAGCTCTAGCCTTTTCTATTTCATGCATGTCCTCAATCCATGTTTGTCGTTGGGTGAGTAGTCATGGTTAAGAGAATGAAGAATTCAGGGTCTTCCAGTAAAATGAAAATAGTAGAAAGGGGTAGAAAATAGAGGCTCCCTCTTGTACAGCGACACTCCCCCCCACACCTTTCAACCTATAGGCACAGGTACACACGGACAGATATACCAAATATACCCGCTCCTCACCCAGAATTCAAAGGTTCATTCCTGAACAGTTCGTTTTTATGGTTTAGCAAGACATGAAGAACAACATATCCATACACAGGAAGAATAATTGTGTGTGTGTGTGATTCTACAAAGGAATTCCTTTGTTATATTTAAACACTTGCAACAACTGCTATTCTCGGATTCATTAAAAAAACATACAAACTTAGATCAGTAAAATCTTCACTTTCATCTTTTGTTACTATTGAAGGACACCAAAAGCCTTCCATTATTCAAAATGGAGTAACACATACTTGAGAAATACTATTATTCACTGAGAAACACCTCATCCATCCACACAATAGTTGATTGCATTATATCTCAGGTCCACAAGGCAGTAGTATCACAAAGCTTTATGGGAAAAATCAACTGTAAACTGAAAAGAAAATGAAATCTTAAGGCCAGATTAGAGAAAGCCAATGTTAGAGTGGGAGGAGGCAGCTAGAAATAAAGTTGTAAACAAATGAACAGTACGTGGTTTACCTCTGCCAATAAACATAAAATAGAAGCAAATCAACAAAAGAAGAGAAAAGCAACAGTATAAAAAGAAGTAAATTTTGGATAAATCAAGACAATATAGGCTAGAACAGTATTCAAACAAAATTTCTGAGGCAGTAAGTCTAGAGAACTTGCAGACTTCTTGAGTCCTGGCAGGAAGATGGGGTGAGAAAAGTTCATGAAGGAAATGGTAAGTCCAGAACAGACAACATGAATCACTAGTGTTTAGTGGGAAATTAATAGAAGGAAGCCTCATTCAAAATGGCGTCAGAAGACCAGTGGGGGGAATTTCTCAGGCCCTACTAGTCGAAAATAATAGACCAGACAGGAAGAGCTCTACCTTGCAAGTCTCTAATACTTCAGCTACTACCTGACTACCTGACTACTTCTTCCAGTAGGAAGAAGAATTTCTCCTCACCCAGCAAGACCACGACCAATGGGAGATTGTCACAACTCAGCCAATTAGAAGCTACTATACTTTCAGCTTCCAGATTACTCCAATGGACACGTTGTTTATCATAAACCCTCACAACTCTCCTTCTACTGCCATCGAAGAGCTTTCCCCTCCTTCGTTCTCAGAACTTGCCCATGGTTTGCCATAGCTTACATGTCCCAAATTGCAATTATCTGCTATTCCTATATAAACCCATTTTTGCTGGTAAAATAACAGACTTATTTATTTATTTATTGAAAGGGGGGAGAGGAAAGGGGAGGAATAAGGGAGAATATCTTTTTTTAAAAGAATATTTTATGTATTTATTTGTCAGAGCAAAGGGGAGAGAGAAACAGGCAGGCAGAGGGAGAAGCAGACTCCCCACTGAGCAAGGAAAATGGTATTTAGAAAACAAGACATGGGGGTTAGGGGTGTGTGTGTGTGTGTTTTAAGATTTTATTTATTTGATAGAGAGTGTGAGCATGAGTGGGGGGAAGGAGCAGAGGAGAGGGAGAAGTAGACTCTTTCTGAGCAGGCAGCCAAATGCCAATGCAGCACTTGATTCCAGAACCCCAGGATCATGACCTGAGCCTAAGTCAGATGCTTAACGGACTGAACCACCCAGGCATCGCAGAGAGAGTATCTAAAGCAGGCTCCACACCCAGCATGGAGCTGGACACAGGGCTTGATCTCATGACCCCTGAGATCATGACCTGAGCCAAAACCAAGAGTTGGATGCTTAACCGACTGAGCCATCCAGGCGCCCCCAGGCAGTTCTATTTTGAAGACCAACATTACGATCCAATCATCCTATTCATGTAGTAAGATCATACTCAAAACAATCGTACTCGAAACACATTTTTTTTTGCAACAGAGTTCTTAATTTCCCTACCTGCAAAGTAGATGCAAGTTCACCAACCACATGATGTTAGCATTTTAGGCACCTTAAAGATAATTTGAGTTCCATTTTCACTTTAAAGACATAAAAACAGATGTCCAATGCATTCTGATTCTGATGCAGAAACTCCACTAGCACATGCTATAGGTCTCAGCAAAAGGAAAATGAAAAGCACTTTTTCATGTGTCTGTTGGCCATCTGGAAGACATCCAGATGGCCAACAGACACATGAAAAAGTGCTCCACATCACTGGGCATCAGGGAAATACAAATCAAAACCACAATGAGATACCACCTCACACCAGTCAGAATGGCTAAAATGAACAAGTCAGGAAATGACAGATGCTGGCGAGGATGTGGAGAAAGGGGAACCCTCCTACACTGCTGGTGGGAATGCAAGCTGGTGCAGCCACTCTGGAAAACAGCATGGAGGTTCCTCAAAAAATTGAAAATAGAGCTACCTTATGACCCAGCAATTGCACTACTGGGTATTTACCCTAAAGATACAAATGTAGTGATCGGAAGGGGCACGT
>ML094670.1:1760-69256 GCA_003697995.1 Taxidea taxus jeffersonii
TCATCGCAAATGGCAGGATTTCATTTCTTTTGATGGCTGCATAGTATTCCATTGTATATATAGACCACATCTTCTTTATCCATTCTTCTGTTGATGGACATCTAGGTCCTTTCCATAGTTTGGCTATTGTGGACATTGCTGCTATAAACATTCGGGTGCACGTGCCCCTTCAGATCACTACATTTGTATCTTTAGGGTAAATACCCAGTAGTGCAATTGCTGGGTCATAGGGTAGCTCTATTTTCAACTTTTTGAGGAACCTCCATGCTGTTTTCCAGAGTGGTTGCACCAGCTTGCATTCCCACCAACAGCGTAGGAGGGTTCCCCTTTCTCCGCATCCTTGCCAGCATCTGTCATTTCCTGACTTGCTAATTTTAGCCATTCTGACTGGTATGAGGTGGTATCTCATTGTGGTTTTGATTTGTATTTCCCTGATGCCCAGTCATGTGGAGCACTTTTTCATGTGTCTGCTGGCCATCTGGATGTCTTCTTTGCAGAAATGTCTGTTCATGTCTTCTGCCCATTTCTTGACTGGATTATTTGTTCTTTGGGTGTTGAGTTTGCTAAGCTCTTTATAGATTTCGGATACTAGCCCTTTATCTGATATGTCGTTTGCAAATATCTTCTCCCATTCTGTCAGTTGTCTTTTGGTTTTGTTAACTGTTTCCTTTGCTGTGCAAAAGCTTTTGATCTTGATGAAGTCCCAATAGTTCGTTTTTGCCCTTGCTTCCCTTGCCTTTGGCATTTTTCCTAGGAAGAAGTTGCTGAGGCTGAGGTCGAAGAGCTTGCTGCCTGTGTTCTCAAGGATTTTGATGGATTCCTTTCTCACATTGAGGTCCTTCATCCATTTTGAGTCTATTTTCGGGGCACACCCTTTTTTGATGAGATCACTATAACCTTCTCCAAAACCTGGCAAGGATATTACAAGAAAGGAATATTATAGACCAGTTTCTCTCATGAACATAGTCTCACTATAACCTTGACCTGAATGAAATATTAGTCTATCAGAGACATCTGGCTGGTTCCATCACCAGAGCATGCAGCTCTTAATCTCAGGGTCGTGATTTCAAGCCCCATGTTGGGCGTGGAGCCTACTTTAAAAGAAAAAGAAAAGAAAAGAAAAAAATATCAGCTAATCAAATCCAATATATATATACTTACAATATATATCGATGCATTTATTTATATACACATATAAATATATATATAGATCTATCCCCATTTAAATTATACTCTTATATATATGTCCAAGCATATTTATTCATATATATTTTTTGTCCCATTCATGTGTGTGTGTGTGTGTGTGTAGACAGAGAAAGAAAAAGGAAAAGAGGAAGACCTTCACATTCATATTTCTTCTGGTGTTTTCAGGAATCACCTCCTTGGATGCCAATATTTGACCCAGTGTGTGTTTCTAGGGAAAAATAATCTAGTTCAACAACTAATTAAGTTTTATTCCAGATATGCAAGGGTAGCTTAATATCAGAAAAACAATCATATTAACAGAAAAAAAGGAGAAAATCATAGAATTATTTAAACAGTTGCAGAAAAGCATTGGACAACATCCATAGGCATCCACAATCAAGCAGATGAATAAATAAAAATCTCTTAGCAAATTAGGAATAGAAGGGAATTTTCTAGTCATATAGAGGGAAGCTACAAAAACTATAGCAACCGTCATTATCAACACTGAAATACTAAAATCTTTCCCATAGGTTGGGAATGAGAAAAAGTTGCCCACTATCCCCACTTCCATTCTACATCACATCAGAGGTCCAATCTATTCAACAGAAAATATTTAAATCTACTATTCACAAACTACATGATTGTATACATAATAAATCCAATAGAATCTATAAACTATTAGAATTAATAAAATAGGATACAAAGTCAGAGTATAGGACTTTCCTTGATAGAAATCGGTTACATTTTTATATATCAGCAACAAAGAAGCAGCCGGTAAAATGAGAAAAGATGCCACTTACAATATCAGAAAACATCAAATGCCTAAAAATAAATCCTAGAAATAAATGAAAGTTGTCCAAAATTTATACACAGAAAATAAGAAACCATTATTGAGAGAAATTAAGAAAATCTGAATAAAAGGAGGCCTATGCTATTAGTAAGGGGCCAGAATACCAAATACTATAAATATATAAACTTTCCTCACATTAAACCCATAGAGTTGACTCAATTCTAGTAAAGATCCAAGCCGGCTTAATGATTATTTTTTACAACTAGATATCAAAAATGCTATAATAATAAGACAATGTGACATTGGTGCAAGGACAGTTAAAAGTCAATTTGAAAATGGAACAGAATGGAGTCCAGAAGCATATCCACACATATATCATTAGCTGATTATGAAGAAGATCGTCCCTTCAATAAATTATTATGGGCCAATTGAATGTCATATGGAAAAAGTACAGTATGACGACTCCTCCCTCACGTTACATACCCAAACCAATTCTAGGTGAAGGGTAAGAGGCAAAAACAAAAAACAAAAACACAAATATTTTAGGAGAACATCTTCATGACTTTAGAGTAGGCAAAAATAGCTCACCTGGGACACTAAATGCACTAACCATATTAAAAATATAATACGTTAGACTACATTAAAATTATTAACTTTTATTCCAAAAAAGCATTAGCAGTGGAAAAGGGGGGGGGAGATATTTGCAATATATATATTTAGGTCCACCCGCCAATTCTTCTATTGAAGCGTCTGTCTTTTGCATACAATTTGTAAGAATTCTTTTTTTTTTTAAAGATTTTATTTATTTATTTGACAGGCAGAGATCACAAGTAGGCAGAGAGGCAGGCAGAGGGAGAGGAGGAAGCAGGCTCCCTGTTGAGCAGAGAACCCGATGCGGGGCTTGATCCCAGGACCCTGGGATCATGACCTGAGCCGAAGGCAGAGGCTTTAACCCACTGAGCCACCCAGGCGCCCCAAGAATTCTTTATATATTATGCATTTTGGAGAGTTCTCAGAGATATATGTCCAGAATATATATCTAAAGGACTATCTAGAATAGATAAAGAAATCCTGGAAGCTAATAAGAAAACACAGATATCCCGATAGAAAATGTGGCAAAGGACCTGAATCAACATTTCACAAAAGAGATGATCCAAATGGCCAAAGGTTGTGCTAACTCAGGAGAAACCAGAAAATACAAATTACAGCTTCCACGAAATACCGCTAGCATAGTGTATTCTGTAGTGCGCTTCCCAGACTCCCCTTCAGGACTGAAGCACCCAAGCCAGACAGTGTTGACAGCCAACAGCTCTCAGATGAGGTCCACCTCCAGGTGATTGCACTCACCTGAAAAGAGCCACAGCCGGAAGCCACCTCTTCTCCCCAGGAGAAGGGTGCATTCCCTGACTGGCTGCTCTCAGGCGCAAGACTCAGTCCCCAGCCCCAGTCTGGGACAATTCTGAAGGGTCATACAGCAACGTCCCTACTGCCCAAACTGGAAACGACCCAAATATTCATCAGGTGCAGAATGGGTAAATAAACCAGGACATATGCACATATAAATTTCACAAACGTAATGTTGAGTGAAATAAACCAGACACAAAAAAGTAAGCTCTTTATGATTCCGTTTAAGTAAGGTATGAAAATAAGCAAAGACTGGTAGAATTCAGCATGCTGGTTACCACTGGGGGGGGGGGGGGCGGGCTGGCCTTAGTGATCACGTGGGACACCACGGGGACTTGGGGGGAGCACTAGTGTTCTGTTTCTTTTTTTTTAAGATGTTATTTATTTATTTGACAGAGAGATCGCAAGTAGGCAGAGCAGCAGGCAGAGAGAGAGGGGGAAGCAGGCTCCCTGCTGAACAGAGAGCCGGATGTGGGGCTCCATCCCAGGACCCTGGGACCATGACCTGAGCCGAAGGCAGAGGCTTTAACCCACTGAGCCACCCAGGCGCCCCTAGTGTTCTGTTTCTTGATCTGGCTCTGGTTCCCCAAGTTGTTCACATGAAATTTATCTGGTACACACATGATCTGAGCATTTTCTATGCATATACTTCAAGTAAACGATCCTGAAAAGCATAAAGAGCACATGTACATACGCACACGTGTGGAAACTAATAAGGCACCGTCTCTGAAGTGGTCTTTCAATTTGTTAACATCCAGTCTTCATTCATTCATGGAGTGCCCATGAGCCGTGGCCAGGCGTACGTTTGAAGCGGACCATGTTTTAAGGCAGGTCAGCCTCAACATCTGAGAATGCTCAGGCTCCCTCCTCTGTGCACCCTGAGTCCTGAGGCCGGGGCTGAACTTTGGCAGTTGAGACACCTCGCTGGCTGGGGGTTGGAAGAAATACTTGAACCAAATCAGAGGTTTTATATTCACCTGCCTTGGCCTTTTGATGGGCAGTGCTGGGGAGGGCGGGCATGGTTTTGTCAGTACTGAGTGGGTGGTAGCTTGGGAGGGGAGACAATTCTCCCTGATGAGTCAGTCGAGATGCAAGCTGGGCACTTGGTGTTGATGAAAATAAAAAGCCTTCTTCCCTGCTATTGGAAAGGTTCAGCAGGTACGCTCTTTGATAAATGGTCACAGTAATGAAATTCACACTCTTTAATCACAAAGGGCTATAACTTAATTAAAACACACTGAGGATTGATTTGGGTTGGAGAGCTCTCCCAGTTCCCGGGCTTTATTACATTTGGTGTTTCTTTGCTCAGCCTCATATGACATGTTTAAGTGCGGAAGTCGATGGCGGAGGAGCTGTCACTGTCCGGATGGGATGAACCCAGGTTTGGGTCCTGGGCAGTCCAAGATGAAGGGGGATGGGGGCAGGGTACCCAGAAAAGGGGCTCCAGACTTGCAGCCACTCCCTGCCTTTGCCTGCAGCGTGTTCTAGGCAGACTGGGAGAAACCGGAGTGTTCACTAATCAGAATCCAAGGCGAGGCTCTTCTTGAGCCCGCTGACTCGGGTCCCTCAGGAGAGAGCTGGTGCTGAGGAAGCCGACTGCTCAGAGCCATCTTTTGTGGTAAGAGCTGTGAATGTTCCCATTGTCTGCCTGGGGAAAGCTCGGGAGGAGGAGGAGTCATGACTTGTCCAGAGGGCTGTGGGCACGAGGGCCCAGGCAGACAGCGTCCAGACCCCGCCCCCAGGCAGACACCCCACCCGCAGCACACATACACGCAGAGGGACTCCTCTTGCCTCTACACCTGGATACAGACCCATCTACACACCTGTCTGGGCTCCCAACACACACGCACATGCACACACATACACCCCTGTGCGGGTAAACCCAGATGTGGACACATTTACACACTCGACTGCACTCCCAACATACACATGCTGAAGTGCAGACACCCTCACGCACACAAACATATGTCCACATACCTGTGCACGCACACTGGGATATAGGCATGTGCCCAAACTCCCCTACATATTGCCCATGCACGTGCACCTCCCCACATCCACGCTTGCGCAGGCACACTCAGTCACAGATGGCCGTCTGCACACCCACGCACATTCACTGCGCCCAGCGCACACATACGCGAACATCAACGCCTGTGCAGATGCAGATGTGCGAACACAACACACGATGCGCACCCCGTACCCACGCCCACGAAGATACATTTGATACAGATGTGAATTCAACGACGCATACACACCCACATCGCACACACGTGCACACTCAGACACGCATCTTCTCCATGCCCAGACGCAACTACAAACACACACCTGCACATCCCTATCTGCCCACACACCCCCAGTGTGCTCACGTGCTCACTCATTCACGTATAGGCGAATACATCTAAAGACAGACACGCACCCACATGACCTCGCACATGCGTATCCCTCACACACACGCTCACCCAACACATAGACACACATACGCACACACCTGGGCAGATTGGCTCAGACACACACCCACACACCCACACTACACACACAGCGACACAGAGCCACACACACACATTTATACACACATACACATACCCAAGCAGACACACCATGTGTCAATGTCCATCCACGCCCAGATCGGAACAGGCACGTGAACGCATATACACACATAAACACACACATATAGCACACACTCACACACACGGGTACACTCAAAGATACACACACACAGATGCACCCACGTACCCGCACATACACATGTGTGTACGTGTGGAAGGTGTGTGGGCACACAGGCACAGTCACTCACATATCTAGACACACGTGTACAGTGAATACCTACTCACGAATGTGTACACACACTCCTTCACCGCCTGGGGCCACCTGCTCGTGCCACGCACTCACTGTGCTCACACTTCCTAGAAATCTGTGGCTGAAGGACAGGCCTGAGAAGCCCGGCCCAGCGGGCAGAATGCAGGCTCCCTGCCCACCTCAGCCCTAGAAGCCTTGCTCATGCCTTCGCAAGGCCAAGTGGCTGAGTGGGGCCCTCTCCCCGCTCACCCGAGGAAACAGGGGGACCGGTGGCTCCCTCAGGCTCCAAGCCGGCCTGTCACACCCACGGCGCTTCCTCCGGCAGGACCTGGACCACCATTCTAGGGGCCCCCTGGGAGCTCTCCTGCATCAATGACAACAAGTGACAGGAGGCCAGAAGACAACCCTGGAGGGGATGACGGGGCTGCAGTCACAGGGCCTTGTGGCCTTTGTGTTCCGAGCCACCAGATGCCACTCAAATGTGGGAAGTAGGGGAGAGCTGCAGTGGGACTGGCACCTGTGAGGGACCCCGCTGGGGCCCGGTGGACAGTGGTGCGCTGCGCGCCACCCGGAAGTGAAGAGGCCAGGCCTGAAGCTGCCTCAGCCGTCCAGGCGGGAGAGGAGAGCTTAGGCCAGGGTGGAGGTAGAGCAACAGGTGGTCAACGGGCCTGGTCACCAGTGGGATGGGGCCTGAGGGACGGGGGGGTGGCAGCGTGAGACGTGACACTCAGATTCCCGGGGTGGGGGACCGGCCCCTCTGGCCGTGGGGACGGCAGGGGCCAGGCTTCATCTGGGGACCACGAGGAGCCACGGAAGGGCTGGAAGCTAAGGAAGGCCTTGTGTTGCGTTTGTGACCATCAGAAGGTTACTGGGAGGGGCTGGGTGACCCAAAGAGGCGGGCAGAGCCCTCAGGAACAGTTTCTGCCAACTTGAGCGAGGAAAGGGGCTGTGGGCCCAGAGCGCACTGAGCAGGTCCTCGCCTGGCACCTCAAGGCGGCTCACCAGGGGCGGGACAGCTCTCCTGGTTCTGGAGGCCAGAAGCCCACAGTCGAGCTGTGACCAGAAGGGGTTCCTTCTGAGGGCTGAGGAGGGACTCTCTGAGCTGCAGGAGGGAGTGCTGAGGGAGCGGCCACAGGATGCGCTCTCTCAGCCGCCCTGGGCCTTCTCGGGAGGGCATGGGGAGCATGCAGGAATGGGGCTTTAGGGGCCAGTGGGCTGAGGGCTCCGGCAGAGGGAAGCCCGGGTCGTCAGGGACCAGACGTGCACGGGGGAGTGTGCTTGGGTTCACGGCCCGTTTGCACCTCACAGCAGACAGAATGCACAGCTTGGGCCCGTGAGCGAGTCTGTGTGTGCAGGGAGGGGTACAGGTGGTCAGGGAAGGTTTGCAGCAGCTCAGCTTGGCCTTAAACCCCTCAGACAAGTATCAAGTGGCCTCCCGTGTCACCCCTCAGCCATCTTAATCCCTCTCCACCTGTCCCAGGCCCCCGGCACTTGGTCTCCCCCCAGTGCATCTCTCTGCAAGCTGCTGCGGCTGGCCGAAGGCCTGCTGGGCCCCCAATGGCCGGGCGTGTGGTTGCTAAGCCTTCGAAGGACACGTTGCAGGTGAGCACATGCTAGCAGCTTATTTGTCATTTGTTTTCTCACTCATAATCTGGAAAGAGTCTGGCTGCGAAACTGCACATGCTCACTGGGGACAGAGGTGACCCAGGGTCTGGGCGAAGACACAGCCTATGACAGCCGAAGCTTACTTTCTCGGGGAGGGGAGAAGGTCGGGCTGCATGCCTGTCAGCCCAGGTCTGGATGCAGAGAGTGAGAATTCACATGGGCGCGCGCACACGCGCGCGCACACACACACACACACACAGAAGAAGAGCAATGAGTTGGCACCAATGACTTTCTGAATTCGGCCCAAAGCCTGCCTTGGGGGAAATTCCTACAAGTTCCTTCTACCCTTCCCCCTTTCAGGAAACACTGAGGAAAGGCACAGGCACTAAAACTTCCTGGATCCCCTGTCCCAGCCTCACACTGGGGCTGTGGGAGTCTCCTAGGGATGGAACTGTGGAAAAGCGCAAGGCCTAGAGTTAGGGTTCCCTGTCCCCTGATCATTTCCATCCTGGCCCTACCCCCAGCACTCCTGTGGTACCCCAGATAAAATGCTGGCTCTTGAGGCCCCAGGAAACTTCATCTTCCTCTCTTTGGCTTCTTAGTAAGGGAAATTTCAATGCTGGAGAAGTAAGCATGAAATCCAAAGAAGCAAGTATTTATACATTTACAACAAGGCTCACATGTGCCCAGGAGCAAGGCCCTTCTGCTTCTCCCATCTTCCCTGTAAATGGTTGCCCAGGTGCCATCTGCCTCTCTTACCGTGTCACCTGGGGCCTCCTGAAGAGGAGCTCCATTTCAAATATTTTATTTATTTATTTGGCAGACAGAGATCACAAGCAGACAGAGAGGCAGGCAGAGAAAAAGGAAGGGAGGCAGGCTCCCCGCTGAGCAGAGAGCCCGATGCTGGGCTCTATCCCAGGACCCTGGGATCATGACCTGAGCCGAAGGCAGAGGCTTTAACCCACTGAGCCACCCAGGGTGCCCCAGGAGCTCCATTTCAAATTCCCATTTCCGAAGTCTTTATAACCTGAGCACACTTTCCTTTTCCCAACACTTTGAAGCCCCTTACATTGCGCAGATGGCCAGAGAGAGGTGGCCGTTTTGCAGTTTACTGTTTCGATGACCTTGTATTTGGTCCAGTCGTTCACCAGATCGCCAGCAAACTTGTGGCCCCATTACACGATCACAAACGATTGCATCGCTATCTCCATCTGGAGACATCTGATCAACCTTCAAACTGTGTATACGTTCTATGTGGTTCTGGGTTCTGCCTGTGTATACTTATATGTATACAGAGAGAGCAAATCCATTAGCAAGGAGAGCTCTCTTGGGCTGGGGTACCTTGGGAGTATCTTTAAGGGGTCCATGATTTTTGCTCCATGCTTCTCATGCCTGCCATCAGAAATGACAGAACAGAGCCACGTGCTCATAGGGAATCAGGCTCTGCCTCTAAAGGCAAGACTGATGAGGAGGAAAGCAAGTCAGGGCTGGGAAGTGGTCTCCATCATTTGCAATAATAATTACCCTAGAGCAGAGATTCTCAAATATTCTAATCTCTGGATCCCCTTTAATTATATCTATTGATATTTAATACATCAGAGGTTAAAACCAAGATAACTTAAAAATATTTATCAATTCATTTAAAGATCACAACATAATAAATCCATTTGTGATGACTGATTTTGTGTGTCAACTTGACTAGGCCGCTGAGTACCCAGATATCCGGTCCAACATGATTCTGGGTGTTTCTGAGATGATGATTTCGGATGAGGTGAACATTTAAATCAGCAGACTAAATCAAGCAGATTGCCCACTCTAACATAGGTGGGCCTCATATAATCAGTTGAAGGCCTGACCAGAACAAAAGTCTGACCTTGCCCCAAGTAAAAGAATTCCTCCTGCCTGATTGCCTTCCAACCACAAGGTAGGCTTTTCCCTTCCTTCAAACTTGAACTGAAGCATCAGTAAGCACTAGTAATAATATGGAGATATAACCACCAACCGACAAGGATGGAGGAAAGAATGGAGCAATAAAAAACATCCAAGAGATGGAAGGAAAAGAAAAAGGACGTGCAAAACTTCTCTATATAGTTTAGACAGAAACCGCTTATCAGATAAATGATTTGTGAGTATTTTCTCCCAGGTTGTAACTTGTCTTTACTTCTCTTAGCAGTCTTTTGAAAAGTAGAACTTTTCATTTTGAGCCTATTAGCTTCCCGACTGGAATGACCATCATTTCTCCTGGTTCTCAAGCCTCCAGACTTGGACTGGAGCTACACTGGGCCACCAGCTGGCCGACTCATCCGGCAGATCTTGGGATTGGTCAACTTTCATAATCATGTGAGCCAACTCCTTGTAATAACTTGATCTCCCTCCCTCCACACATACGTGTGTGTGTGTGTGTGTGTGTGTGTGTGTGTGTGCATGTGCGTGCGTTGTTGGTTCTTAGTTCTGATTCTCCGGAGAACCCTAATATATGTTACATGTCAACACAAATAACATCCGTCTTAGGAAAAATGACTATAATCTTCTAAATAAAAAATGTAACAAGAAAAGTGCTACTGTTTTACAATTTTGCAAAACTCTTTAATGTCCAGCATAAGAGAAGACAGCTGGTGTCTCACACCAGCTACTGCGTTCCATCTGTTGTGACGTCATATGTCACATAGCCCCTCGAAACCTCTAGTAGGTGTGAGAGGAGAGTGGCAAAGGCAACTCTCATCTAAGTGTTATTATGAAAATAGTTTGCCTCTTTCAGATCCACTGAAAGGTTCTTGGAGACCCCAGGGGTGTGCCTAGAGATTTTAACATTCAACTTTGACTTAGCAAAATCTAATGTTAATTTCTACTTTTCCCTCTCTTCAGGTGATGCAAGGTCCTTATGCTTTATTATTTTTTTTAATTTTTTAAAAGATTGTCTATTTATTTATTTATTTGACAGAGAGAGAAAGAGAGAGAGTGCACATCCAAGCAGCAGGCAGAAGGAGAAGCAGGCTCTCCACTGTGCAGGGACCCTGACATGGGACTCAGTCTCTGGACCCTGGTATCATGACTCAAGCCCCAAGGCAGATGCTTAACCGACTGAGCCACGCCAGTGCCTAGTCCTTATGTTTTAATTCTACTTACCTCTTCCAATACATATGCCATTGTACCAGTGTATTTGAATTCTACATGTACCTGAGCCCCCATAAGATAGCACTCTTATTGTTTTCTACAGCCTGTATTCACTCAGATTTGCCCATAAATTTACCCTTTTATGCACCTTTTCTAGTTTTCCTTGAGAAGAATGATCCAGATTACCTAGTTCATGATCAGAAACAGAAATCAATAGCTCTTAGAAGCTGTTTACCCCCTTTACTATTTATCAAAGCCATAGCCTTCAAAGTTCTCTTGTTCGTTCCACATCCAGAAGAGATGTGCTGTGCTGAGTGCCCACTGCGTGCCAGGCGTTATTCTAGAGCCGTGCTGTCCGATGGAAATTTCTGCGATGTCCAGTAGAGTGGCCATCATGCAACTCTTGAACACGTGAAATGTGGCTGGTATAACGGGAACTAAATTCTAAATTGTGTTTAATTTTAATTAATTTATGTTTAAATGGCCACTTGGGACTAGCAGCTTCCCCACTGAGCGGCATGGTTTTAGACACTACAGTGAAAATGATGCAAACTGGCAAAACTCCCTGTTGTCATGGCGCTTATGTTCTAACAGAGACAGATGACAGAGAACAAGTTCTAGTCCAAGGTTGCTGCCCCGGACCCTGGCCTGGGCAGCACGGGGGCTCAGTAAGTGTGGCTTACGCTGAAGGGAGGAGGTCCGATGGGAGGTTCTGAGTTGTCCACCAGGTTAAACCGTCTGGGTTAGAATCCAGCCTCTGGCTACCCACTAGCTCTCTGACTTGGGGCGAGCTTCAGAAATCTCACTGAGAAAGCAGCTGAGGGGCCATGAGAACTGAAGGCCGTGCTGGCACTCTGAAGTGGCTCAGACCTTCCTTTGCCTTTCCCTCCCCCAAGGCCATTCTGTTACTTGGGGCTGCGCTCTGGCCTTGTCCCTGACTATGCCCCAGCCATAAACCTGCAGGCCATTAACCAGCCAGGGAAATTCACACTAGCTGCTTCAAAGGCGCAGGACTAAGTCACAGAGGAGATGGGGCCCAGTGGAGACAAAGGGGTGCAAATGACAATGAGAGGAATGTGGCTTTTTTTCTGGACTGAGCTCTCCCCTGGGAGTGTGAAGGGCCCAGGCACTTGCCCCTTGACCCAGTCTCCTCACTCGGCTCAGAGCCGCAGAGCGAGCCAGGCGGGAGGCAAGGGACAGCTCCTCTATGCTGGCATCTGTGGAGGGGGGTTTGGGCAGGAGGGACCTTTGAGTGGACACTCCTCTATTTTTCTCTGAGCAGATGTATTTCTAGGGAAAACAAAGTTCCAGGCTTTCCTGTGGTCACAGACAGCCTGGGGCCCCAGAAAGTGCCTTGCGATCTGGTGGTGCAGCCCCAGGCTAGCCCCACAGGCTGTGAGAGGGATGCCCCTACTCTTGCATTTTAAGAGGGCTTATGGCAAGGACCTCTTCCCACCCTGCCCCTCCAGAATGCCCTGATCCCCCATGGACCCAGGCCTCGCCCCCGTCTCCCTACCCCCACCCCTACCACGGCCTTGCTGGCACTCTGTTGTAACTAGACAGCCATCTGCGCCCCACCTGCCCCCAAGCCCTGGCATAATGAGGCAGCCCCAGCCTGGGAAGCCCTGGCCTGGAGGTGCCATGAAGGAAGAGTCTAGGTCCGCTTTACTTCCCACTGGATCCCCAGTACAAAGGAGGACTTGGTCAACCCCTGGCAAAAGTAAGCATAATCCCAAACTGGGGTGGGCCTCCAAGGTAGGGACGCAAGACTCCAACAAGGTCATGGTCCCAGGAGGCCATTCGCAGCCTGCCCTGGCTCTGCAGCTCTGGCTTCCACACACCTTGTTCCATTCAGCAGAAGGGCCTTGCCCTGGGAGCCGGCTCACACAGGGCTGCTGCGCACAGGGGGATTAAAGGTATGCTCCTCGTGAGGGACCTGAGTCTCAGAGAGCTTCAATCCCTCATCTGTGGTCACAGAGCAGGGCAGTGAGGGGCTGAGATTTGAGCTCATGTTTCGCTAAATCCAAAGCAGTACCTCAGTCCGAGGGCAAACAAATGACCCGAAGCAAACACACAGCCACACAGACTCCAAAACGTGTGCCAATGGGCCCTGCAAATGCGCAAAGGGCTGGGCAGTGCTTCAGGACGAAGTGCAGAGGGATGGGCCCTCAGAATGAATCTTCCAGTCACTTCTTGAGAAAGAAACCAAGTGGCGCCATGCCTCCCCTCTGGGAGGCAGAAAGTTGGGGTCTAAATCTGGTTCCTCTTCCTAGCAGGGTGGTCTTGGGCGAGCCGCTCAGACTTTCAGAATGTTCTTAGTCCCCGGTTTTGTCCAGCTCTGCTCCACTGAGAACGCTGAGTTCATTCTGGGTAAGTTCCTGGGTGCTTTAAGGAGGAAAGAAGCTTGATCCTGCCTGAGTATGTCAGAGAGAGGGCACAGCAGCTCTGCGTGCCTCCCACCAGCCCGCACGCTCGCGGGAGACTGCGCCCACCCACCGTGCACGAACCCACGGGCACCCACAGGTTCCGTGGCGAAGGCCACACTGGCGCCCCAAATCCTAGGAGTGTGTGGGGTACGGTGTGGAAGAGGGGCAGAACTCACCCCCAAAAATCTGCCTCTAGGACATAGGGATTATCTTGAGCCCTTAGTTTTAGGAAACAGCACGGGTTGAAGGAGCTGGGAAAATGGAGTACAAGTCACACTTTCGCAGGAGACATTTACATGTCTAAGGGAAATCTCCATGTGTAAGGGTATCCCTCAGCATACCAGGAAGAGGGGGGAGACTCTAATCTCTAGAAACACTTATCAATGGAGAAGGCCTCCAATTTATCTGCATGACAACCTTAACCTTGTTTACCCTGCCTTTCCTGATAACCTCCCCTGACCCGCTCCCCCACCCCCGGCTTCTTCTGTCTTCCTGCCTGGACGTGCTAATTTAGGTGGTGGCTTGGGCCATTTCGGGGAGTTGTGCAGTTTTCCTTGGTCTCTCCCTTGGATTCGGAGGGATCCCGGTTATTAAGCTGCAGTTTGGTTTCCTCCTGTTAACCTGTCCTTTTTATTCCCGGAGGGTCTCAGCCCCAAACCGGGAAGGGTAGAGGGAAAATGCTGTTTCCACTCCTCCTCTCCCGGGCCAGCCTCCACCATGCTCCCTGCAAGACATGTCTAAAACGTTTCTTTTACACGACCTGATGCGGCATTGGAGGAGCGATGGCGATGCAAGCGGACGTTTGCTTTCTAGGCAGGGAGCAGGACCCTCCAGAGACAGGTGCGGCCCAGGCTTCTGGGGACTGACTGCTGGCCGGATGACCAGAGCTGGCTGTCTCGGCCCTGGCGGCCTGTAGTCCAAGGTCACTAAGCAAGGGGCTGTTAATTGAAAAGCGTCTGACACGTTGCACTTCCACGAGGCTTCTTCCTTCCGACTGTGGCAGGATGAGTGTGTTTGCGCAGGGATTCAGCCGGCCCCGGGCGGCTTCCCCTGCCTCTGGACCAATGGGGGGTTCTCCCAGCAGGGCAAAGCGCTTCTCTGCCACCCTTGACTTTAATCAGTCCCAGGGTGGGAAACGATGGTGAAGTGATGAATGGCAATTTACAGATGTGGTGTTGCTCTCCCACTTCCTTAGCTGGGGTGGCTGGGCTTCCCTCTTACGAGTCAGCTGGGGCGCTTTGTGGTCCGGTGGTACCTGGTAACAATTCAAGGGGTGCCCCTCCCATCTCTGATTTGTGCATACCGCCTCCGATGTCCCCGTGGTGTGGACACTGAGCTGACCAGGCCAGGAGCCTCATGGACCAATGAGATACCGAATACTTTTCCCTTTTTGAAGGCCAATCACTTTTGAAGGAAATCACTTATAATACTGCAATTGTTGCCTCTTCTGCTTGGCCTCAAGTTGCTTCATACATCAATTTAGTGCTCTGGACTTGCCATGGACAAGCAGTGACCGTGGGTATCTTGGGGACCCCCCTTTCATCCTGGGCTCGGTGGGGAGGTGAGGTAGGGTGATGGCTCCAGGGCCTTCCCAACTTTTAACCCAAATTGGACGTCAAGCATTTCCTGAGGGAGAGGGGGCCCACCGGAGTCCAGGAAGGTTAGGTGCTCTCTGTTGTGGGGTTCCCAGGGAGTAGAGGTGGGCACATCAGGGGAGAGCTCAAACCAGCCCAAACTGGGGGTGGCAGTAGAAGTTTGGGGCCCACCACGCATGCCCAGACACCAGGGCCAACCGGGAGAACCAAAACTGGGCTTTCAACACAACGGGGGAAAAGCCAAGAGGAGCAGCGCAGCGTCTTTGGGTGCCGGACACTGGGGGCATCAGAAGGGGGAGAGAAGTGGCCGCTGCCACTGGAATGTTCTTTTGCTTTTTCCTTCTAGCTTTGACCTCCAACGGGATTTATAAAACATGTGAGAAACTAGCAACCGTAGTCAAGAGCTTTATTCTGTCTGGGGGAATCCATGTCCTCTTTTGGTTGGTTGTCCCCGAGGTCCGCCAGACTTCTCATGTTACCCTAGTTGAGGTTGTGGAACTAGTTTATTTACATGAGACCCTCAAGGCTGGGGGAGCCAGAGCCCTCCCACCTCTGAAGCCACTCAGAGTTCTGGGCCACGCCGAATGGTGTGTTCTGTTGAGGGACAGGTTTGGAGGTTGAGGGGCAACATGTGTGTGAGCAGAGCTAGAATTTGCCAAATGAAATAAGAAGACCTTGCCAAGCATTAGTGCGCTTAATTCTACAATCCATTTTCCCCACTTACAATATGGACTTTGACAAGAAAGATTTGTTTATGCTCTCATGACTCAATCTCAGTAAATTAGACTTGTCAAAATGACTTTTTCAGCACAATGGAGTTTGCCGGATTTTTGACACCTGTTTTGTGGGGGTACTGTTGTACGTAAATAGTTGGAAAAGCCAGTTACAAAGCAATATGATCACTGCCGTCTTGGAGGTGGCATTTGCACTTGTAGGCAAAGGGATTCCTGTGGGGGTTGGAGCTTGGATTTTCCCTACACCCCCTGGGACCAGCCCCACCACTCCAGTCTCCTCTTTGGTCTCTCTGGGTCCAGAACGGCTTTCAGAGAGCAAGGTTCCTTGACCCCACATCTGCGGGTGCTCCTTCCCTGCTTCCATTCTTTCCATTGCTTCCGTCTGTTTATGGAGTAAAGGCTGAGCACTCCCCTGCCTCGTAGAGGGTCCTCCCTACGTGGTGCCACCTGGCCAGTCTGGCCATACCCTGCCGGGTCCTCCAGGTGCTTTGGTCACAACAGCTCATAAGATTGTTTAACAGAGCCCCACCTGTCACCATGCACTCCATCCTGCATGGTGACCGTTCTCCATCCTGCCCTCCAGGAAGGGGACCCTGCCAGATCGCAGCAGGCTGGGAGCAAAGCTGGATGGCCTCTCTCAGCTCTTTTGGTCCCTTTATGTGCCATTGGCATTTTGCTCAGAAATGTGTGATGGTCCTGGAGCGGCGGGTATCGAAAAAAGAGCTGTGGAGTAGAAATCAGAAGTCCTGGGTTCTTGTCCCCTCTCTGCAAGTACCTCCCAGGGAGTTGGGATTGGGGGTTACTGGGATACTGGTCAAGTTAATGCCTATTTCCTCATCGGAGAAATCAGAATATAATAACAGCACTTACCTACAGGGGAGTTGCCCTCTCCTCTTCCTGGACCGGCTGGGTGAGTCATCACTGAGGCTCAGGGAATTTTTCCCTCACTTTATACTATATTTTTGGGAAAGGGGGAACCAGGGAACCCAGGGAAGCCTTAATTGGTGGAATATATAATAACACATAGACACAGATGTGCACACACATGCACACACACAGGCTTACTCACACACAAACGCACACTCATGTGTGCACACACTCGCACACCCATGCGCTTACACATGTACATGCATACATGTGTGCACATAGAGCCGCACATGCTCTTGCACACAACCACTCTCATCTCTGTGTTTCTGGTCTCCACGGGCTGGCGACTCCCTCTCTTCCCACCTTCTGGTCCCCCATGCCCCACGGCAGCCTCTGCCTCTTTGCAGGCCCCAATCTAAAAAAGCCTTGAGTCTGCTTCTTCTGTGCTTATCCTTTGTTTATGTTGTCCTACTTCTGTCATCAGGTGGGGCCCAACTGGGCAGAATCAGGGGACTGCTGGGATGGTCCAATGTCATTACACAGCCATTTAGTGCCACCTTGGAGCCTGGGCCTCTGGGGCTGCTGCTGGGAAGGCTCGGGGCTGCACACCCAGCCGCTCCGCTTGCTGCCCAGGTGATAGGCTGGAAATGGTGCTGCTTCCCCCTCACTGGTGCCCACCAAGGGAGGCCAAGAAGAGGAACAGTCCCACCATTCCTAAACCATTGTGTCACTCTTGGAAGTGTGGTCAATATGCCCACTCGAAACTCTGACTCTTGGTCTTTTCCTTTGTAGCTTGGAAAACCATTTTGGGCTCTAAGCCTAACAAGCACTTCTCCCACCGCTGTCTTCGTGAAGCATACACGGGGGGCGGGGGTATTTGGTTTTGTTTTTGCTTTTTTTCTCTGGTTTTGTTTGCTTCGTTTGTTCTAACCTTTTTTCCAACCTCACAGTAACCTCCTCTACTTTTGTGGGGCTCCGGGAGAAGTGTCCCTGGCAGCCTGAGCATTGGGAAGAGCACCGGGTTTGAATTCTGATGCTGCCGTGAACCTTTGATCTGAGGCAAGCCAGTGAACAGATGCCCAAGGCTCCTGGAGGACTGGGGGACAGAATTCAGGTGCAAGAAAGGGCCTGGGACCAGGAGAAGGATGACGGGTGTCAGAGGAAACATGGACACTGTAGAAAATCAAAACTGGGGAGTCCACCGCTTTTTGTCATGCTATGTTTTCCAGGGGTGACACTATAAAGAGGGATTAAAGGCGATCTCCTCAGATCAGAATGCTTCGCACACATTTGAAGGAGGCTCCGAACAGCTTGTCGGCTGTCCTGTGCTCTCTGGCCAAGGTGGGTGGACTCGACTGGGGCGCTCAGTGCCACATCTGCGGGGAAATGCACTCTGAGCAGTCCTGGGAGGGAAGAGGTTGTCCAGAGCCTGCTAATATCCAGAGAAACCAGGACACATAAGCTCTCTGGGATGGGCCCAAGCCACAGCTGGCCTCACTTCCTCAGAGAAAACGGCTTCTTTCTGGGACTTGAGTACTTTCTGAGGTAGGTTTTGAAAATGGTTCTTCCAAACCATTCCACAGTGGTCGAGATGACAATGTTTTGTTTTTCTCCTTCCCGAGTAGCGGAGCTGAGATGGCCTTGCTGGCAAGAATCCGATCCGGGCTCAGAAGACAGCTGGCTTGGCTCTCATGTCGCTGTCGCTCCTGGAGTTACTGTTCCTCCCTCTGGGAGAGAGACTCAGGAGGAAGCTCTCCTCGTCCTCTCAGGGGTGGGGCTGATGCGAACACCCGCCTGCAATCTTCGCCCTACCAGTAGCCACCTGCATGCCTAAGGCAGTTCACTGAACTCAGCCATGGGAAGGAACCCCCAACTCCAGGTCGTCCCCCGCCCTGCTGGAGCCAAACTCCTGTTGTTTGGGGCTTTACTGTGATTGAACACATGCATTTGGAATGAGATTTAATTAAAATTTAAACCTCATTTGTAATGTCTCAGGGAGTCAGATTTTTCCAAACTGGGAGATAAACAAGGTAGGCGTACCCCGTGTGACAAATGGAATCAGTGCTCTGAGCTTTGCAGACGTGGTCGGGTGAACCGTTTGTTGAAGGTGGATGTCTCTGGATGGTTGCTTTGTTTTCTATAATCTCTTTTCTGTAGCAGACTGGGGAGAGGTTACTTTTGACTAAAAGTGGTTTTTAAGAGCAAATTGCTCTTGCCATGGGTCTACACCCCGCTTCTACCTGGTTGCCATGACAGCAGTTGGGATTCTGGAAGGGACATTCAAGTACAGGGGGATCAAGAGATCCAAGGGATCCCAGAAGATCTTCCCAGCTCTGGTGTTTCCAAACCCATGAACCCAAGGTCAGTTTGTGGGAGAAAATATTTGCAAATCACATATTTGATAGGGACATGTATCTAGAATATGTAAAGAATCAGACAGTAAAAGGACAAATAATTCAATTAAAAATGAGCAAAAGATCAGATAGATATTTCTCCAAAGAAGATATATCCATGACCCATGAGCACACAGAGATGCTCAACATCACTGGTCATTAGGGAAATGCAAATCAAATCCACAGTGAAAGAACGCTTCACACCCATGAGCTTGGCTCTAAGTTTTTTAAAAGGAAAAGAAGTGGTTTGAGGATATAGAGAAACCGGAACCCTCCTATGTTGCCAGTGGGAACAAGGTCCGGCGGTTCCTCAAAATTCACACCGAGTGACCACGTGACCTAGCAATTCCACTCCGAAGTGTAGCCCTGAAAGAACTGAAAACCGATGTCCACACAAAAAAGTTGTACAGAAATGTTCACAGCAGCAGGATTCATACCAGTAAAGAATGAAAGCAGCTGAATTTTCCATCAACTGATGAGCATATAAACAAAATGTGGTTTATCTGTACTAGAGACTATGAGTCAGCCATGAAAAGAATGAAGTGTCACAGAGGCTGAATGAGCCCCTTTATGCAAAATGTCAGCCATGGGGAAATGCGCGGTGACACACAGCAGACCAGTGGTTGCAGGGGGTGGTACTGGGGGGAGGGGATATGGGAAGTACCTGATAATGGGTACAGAGTTTCTTTTTGGGGTGATGGAAATATTCTGAAATGAGATAGTGGAGATGGTCCCACAACCCTGTGCATTGACTAAAAATTGTACCCTTCAAAGGGTGGATTTTATGGTATGTGAATTACATCTCGATTTTCAAAAATACAATGAATAAAGAAAGAAAAAAGACCTATTAGGGACTCCTCACTGCCTCCTCACTGCCATCGAAAAAAAAATGCATGTTTGGTATTACCCTTGGTGACATCTGGGGCTCTGCGTCCTTTGGCCTCTGTTCTTTTCCAACTTCTACAATTTGCTAAGGCCTCTTTGACCTTGATCTCTGCCATAACCTGGGAGTGGGGAAGGAATAACATACAGTACTGTGCCTCCAGATGACTGCGGTGGGCCCACAGGGGGCAGTAAACCAGAGGCTTGATTCTGTTTCCCAGAGCTGGGTTCCACATGGCTCAAGATGGTCCCTCCTGGGACAGCATCTGCCTTCTAGTCTGGGTACTCTGTTCCAGCGGAGCCCAGCCTGGCCCAAATGCCTGAGAAAGGGCACTCCAGCCAAGCAAGCCTGCAGCCCTGTGATGGAGACAAGGCTCCGACCTCCACGCCCCCCCCGCCACCTGCTCTGTGGTGTTGGACTGCTTTCCCACTTGGTCAGAGAGGAGCCCGCTCCTCCCCTAGCTCACCTGCCTCCCTCTGGGGCTTGAAGAGGGCGAGCTGGGGTCCAGCTGAGCCTGGGGTGCCCGTGGCTTGTTTATTTGGATTCCCAGTGGCAGATGAGCCCACCGGTGCAGCTCGCCTGTGCACACCCCACCCCCCAGGTTCGACTGAGCCCCCCAAATGCCAGGCCCACTGAAGGGTGCTTGCAGAAAAGTGTGGTGGGGGCTCACCCAAATAGGAGCTAACTTGCCAAGTCCCTCTTTCTTGACTGCAAGCAGATCCAAGTGGGACACTTTCTTAAAAATGTTGTCTTGTGGCAAAATATACCTAACACACCATGTATCATTTTAACTGCTTTAAATGTCTACTTCACGGATAATAAGAACATTCCAAGTCCATACGACCATCCTACCATCTGGGTGTTTCCAAAGTGGGGTCCTCTTATAGAAAGAGTACAACTGTGGGAGGAGAGAACAAAAAGGAAAGCACAGGAAATGGGGTGTCAGCATATCCCAGGGCTTGCCCCCTTCCCCTGTCTCCTTGCAAAGCTGGGTCCTGGCTGAGGAGGAGGGAAACCCAGGAGAGGCCTTGGGAGAGAAGGAGCTGACCTGGGACGTGAAGGGCCCTCTCATGTGTCTCTCCCCAGCCAGGCAGCAGTAACAGAGGGGAACCCCCGCCCTGGGAGCCTTGAGGAAAGAGGCCTGCTGTGATCCCTTCCATTCCAGAAGCAATGCCACAAAACCCACCCTTCAACCCCCCATCCCTGAAGCTTCCAGGCGACTGGCCTGCCTGCCGATCAGAGAGTCACTTAGGAGGACAGGAAAAATCCCATGTGCCTCTGACTTCACAAAGATCTATAGTATTAGCACACTGCTGGGCTGATGCTGGGGTTCAAAGGATGAGAGCCATGCTTCCCAGGTCGGTGTGTGTTAATACATCACAGTCATTACACAATTTGTGATGAACTTTGAAAGCAGCCCGTTGGCCAAATTGGGCATACCCCATTACACCCACCTTTGTTGAAGGGCATCCCCCTCTAAAACTACCAGCCCACAATGTGGAACATAGACATGTTTGCAATGTCATAACGCCCCCCTTCTTCCCTCTTAGCCCCCCTCCAGCATGGCGCGGTGACCCGCACCTCCACAGCATTGGCTGACAATTCCTGGACCCAAGGAGTCTGCTCGTAGTGGGTTGGCCCTAGGTCCTAGGGGCCGCTTTGCCCATATTCGAGACAGATGGGGGAAGTGGTGACTGGAAGGTCCCAACGTCGCAGCTCCCATGCTCCAAATGCACAGTCATTCCAGTCTGGGCTATTTCAGTTCATCTGGGAAGTCTTTCTATCATGGGCTGTGAGTGGCGTGAGCATTCCGCCTGATGGGCCCAAATCCAGACACGAGCTGCTAATTTTCTGATGAAGCCATCAGAGTTGAGAGCTCTCTTAGCTCTCTTAGTTTCTCAAGTTAATCATGCTTGAAAAAAGAGGGTTCAGGACACAAATTGGACAAATCTACGCGTGGCTGGGCCTCTGGGTAAAAAAAAAGCAAAATCCTTCTCTTCTTTGGAGGAAATGTTTGACGGAGATACCTGTCAGCAGCTCCCGTGGCTAGTGGGTCCAATGGCTCAGTCTCCTCCCTGGAAGGACCAGAAGGGGGACGACACACTGAAGGCCAGAGAGCAGAGAGTCAAGTCTCGGGATGTACTCCAGAGGACACAGATGGCTTAACTCAGTAACATTGCCTCGGACCCTAGCGTGGTCCCCGAGCCATGGTGGGATTATGGGAGACGAGACCACCATGATGGATTGGATGAAGACTGGGAAGCAGACTGGGGGATGAACGAATGAGGCAGGCACCCCTCTGCTCTACCCAGTCAGGGGCCTCAGAGAGCCTTGGAAAGTCCAGGGCTGGGGACAAGAGCCCTGGGGCTCACTGTTGGAAGTCTCCTCCAGAGACAGGGGATCCTGAATCCTACTCCATGCCTCCCCTTCTGTCTCCCTACCTCCAGCCCAGGACCTTGTCTAGAGGAGCCAGAAAGGAGATAGCATTAGAGAACAAGTCTACAAACCAGGAGCTTTCTCCGGGCCTCTCTGTAAGGATGCTGATGGGGTGAGGGAAGAGGAAATACAAGTTCAATGGCCCCTCTGAGTCTTTAAAAAAACAAAACAAAACCATTGAGAAGTGCTGGGGAGGGGGCTAGTGGTTAAAGGAGAAGTAGGTAAGGGGACCCCTAAAAGGAGTAAAAACCACCCTGCTAGGCTAAAATGTAAATACAAGCCTTTGCGTTAATAAAACACTCAATGAAATAAATAATTCAGTTCAGCCACGCCTTTTGTTTTGATCCCAAGTGGGAAGACGGGTGGCAGCTCTTACCAAATGGCCCCCAGTGACTTCCTCTGTGGCCAGGAGAGACCCCGAGTGGTGGACTCAGCCCCCGCCCAAGCCTACTGCAATTCCCAATTAACACTTTTCAAAACGAAATTTAGGGGGCTTTTTTTCCTTCTTCCTAATGAGGTTTCTTCCTTCCCTGCTGTCTTGCTACAAAGCTCGGTGCTGTCTGAGTGTGTTCATATGGTGCTCGAGTGCGCTATCTGACCTTGATCGGTGTTTGGGGAGCCAGTTAAATAGATTACATGGGGGTTACCTTGGCAACTGTCTTCGCTGATTTAGCAATGCAGTTCATTCTTGGACACGGGACTCGCAGGCAACTCTGCGATCCCACCGCTGTGCGTTAATCATTAACACCGAGCTGGACAGCAGCTCTGCCAGCCGGCAGCCAGGACGGGGCTGGGGAAGGGAGGGCCTGTCTTTTCAGCTACGACTGAGGTGGTCCCCAAGAGGGCCCGAAGTGTGGGGCCCCAGAAGAAGGAAACAGCCAGGAGCTTATCCTTCGATCTGTCTGTCCCTTTGCCCACAGTCCTCAAGGGTGTTGAGGAAGATCACACAGCTCGGTCCACTGGGCTGGAGATAAGTCTGTAACCCAGGCCCACTTCCTCCCTAAGCTGGCATGGAGGCCCTAGCACCGCTCTGTTCCGGCTTTGAGCAAGTCACCTCACTTCCTGGACTCTTGGTTTCCTTTTCCGTAGACAACGTGGGGCAAAAGTGGTGCCTCCCTCCTAGCCCTGGCGAGGACCCAGAAAGCACCTGGCACCCCACCAATGCTAGTGATTATTATTACCTGGCTCTGAGGCTCACAGAGTGGATATCTAGCCATTGTATGCTGACATAACTGTAATTATTTAATCTGAAGCCAAAACTCACCCAGTGCCAAATTAATTATTACGTCTGCTTTATGTATGAGGCTGAGGCTCAGAGTGGCTCCCGAATCCGGGTTGCACAGCTGGTGAGAGACAAGGCTGGGATTAGAACTCAAGTCGGTCTGATCCCTATCTTGGGGTCCGGAGGGATGTCTGCCCAGGAATAGTCAGGTTGCAGGATGCCCACTGCTCCCCCAGAGTGCGCGTTAGGAAAGCGGCCCCTCCTTGAGCTGATGGTTTGAGGCCCAGGGTGCAAAGCAACTAGAGAATTAGCCCGCCAGGCCTAAGACTTGTTTAAGCTGACAAACCTAGATGACAAGGGACGACATCACCACACAGCCAGAAACCTGCACCATCGTAGACTCTGGCTTTGGGGCCGAGGGGACTGACTATTCCTTGTCTTCTCGGCACCAAGAAGAAAGCAAGAAGTTTATGCTCAGTAAGCCTACATACCTGTAACGCACTGTGTGTTTGCTAGAATGTCTATGTCCATTTTCCCTTGATTGATCCAATAGCCTAGGGAGGAAACAGAGCAGGGACTCATCCTCCCATTTCATTAATAAGGGGCTGAGGGCAAGAGAAGTTACCTTATAAGTAGTAGATGTCTCAGTATTAGAAAGGCTGAAAACTGGCCTCCAAGAGGACAGACAAATCGGCGGTCAAATGGCTTCCCAGGTGTTGGAATTTGTGCTTGTCCAAGCTGTGAGCATCCACGGAGAGCCCCCATCTGAGCCCCAGATTGTCTTCCTCGCTTCCTGTGTGTCAGGGCCGGTAGGGAATGAGCTCGATTGAGGGCGGTGTAGGAAAGAGCTGGTGTCTCTTGGCAAATCTCACATGCCCACTGCCCCTCCAACCCACGTGGTACAGGGAAAGTGCATGGGCTTTAGAGCCAAGCAGAGCTGAATTCAAACCCTGACTTTGTCCTGCACTCACTGTATTGTTTCCTCCCGGTGAATCAGTTTCCTGGATAATAGCTACTTTCCTAGGTTGTTATGAAGAATGGAGGTAATGTATGCAAATTACTTTATATTGTAGGTAATGGAATACTCTTGAACATTATTTCAGCAAAAGTAGCATGAGACCTGTGTTTTAAGAGCACGTGAATTGCTACAAAGAGGATAGAATGGATGGGGGGAGGGAGATTTGGAATAATCCCAACCCAAATGACAATGGCTTGGACCACGGCAGTAGCAGTGGGCCTGGAGAAAAGTGGATAGGTGTATTCTGTATTTTTAAGATGTAGAATGGAAAGGACCAGATGAGGGAGGGAGAGGAGTTAACAGTGACAACCTTCTGACCTGACCCACAACGGGGGCTATGGCGTGAGGGGGCCTCATGCCAAGGTGGGAAGACCTGGGGACGAGGTGGGTTTGAGGAAGGGGAGAGGGAGGTGATGAGTTCCATCTGGGACAAGTTGGTTTGAGGGATCTGTACAGTGTCCAGGGGAGATGTCTAGGGGACACTTTGCTACATAGACTCTGCAGCTTAGGTAGATAAATCGTTCAGGGAGAGTGGCAGCAGCAGGGAGCCCAAAAGAGTTCTAGGCCAGGACGTAAAATGATTGTATGTGCAAAAAAGGTCATGTCATGAATCACGGAGGACAGATTAGAGGGAGAGACCATAGGCAGGGGACCAGTCAGGAGCTTCCTGTAGGCCCACGAATGTTCTGGTGGTGGGTCCAGGGAGGATGAGGCAGATCCCAGACATGGAGGAGTAGGATGGACCAGACTTGGTAACTGGTGGGCTGTGGGAAATCAGAAAGAAGATATCCATTTTGGGTGACAGGGAAGAGGAAGGGCCATTTACTGAGATGATGAGCACCAGAGGAGGAGAAGTTCTCAGGGGCTACTGCCAGTGTGAGGGGACCTCCTGGAGGAGATGTCCATAGCCAACACCCAATGCCCAGGAGAGGGGACCAATGGTAGGCAAGAGGTCAGCCTGCAGCGTCAGCATCGGCCCTCCCCTGGGGACTTGAAGATGAGGCACCACAAAGACAGAGGCTTGCCCATGGCAGGTGTTGGCAGCACTGAGCCCATGTGCAGCGTACCCTCCAGTGACCCGGAATGCTCTGCCATCTTGAAACCCCAGTTCTCCTGAGGAGGAAGTGACAGCTTGTTGGGACACCACGTGAGCTTCTAGGCAAACACCAAGGGAATTAGTGGGTCAGTTACCACAAGTGAGGGTGTGAAGTGCACAGTGCCTTGCTTTAGGTGATGTGGGGGGAGGCCAAAGAAGTCGAAACCCTGAGTCCTGCACCCCCCGCCCAGGAGTGTCCGCTATGATCAGAAAAAACTCTTTCGAACTTCCAGTGCGTTCTGAGGCCTTGATGGCCAAGCAGCTTGCAGTTGCTTCCCAGAATACCCATGTTTTTAATATCGGGGCACCTAGCAAATGCCACAAAGGAGTTTGGCTGGCAAAAGAGTGAGGCAAGTTGTCACTGGTTTAAGGTTTAAGAAAGGACATGGGAGAGGTGTTGAGGGCACTTAGCATGGAGATGGAGGGAAGACAAGAAACCTGTCTCACGAGCAGACCACCCATGATTTCCAAGGCTCTTGACATTCCTATACCTTCGAAGCAAGCCCAGGGCAAGGACTAGTCTCATCATTTGACAGCTGGGAAAACTGAGGCTCAGGGTAGAAAATGTGTGTTCACAAGGATGAGCCAATGAATCCAGTCCCATGTACTGGTTCTGGACCCAGAACTCCTGCCTCTCAGCCTGGTGCAGCTTCCATTTCATCATTTGGCCGCAGGGAGCAGTGAGTCAGAGCTGGTAAGCAGTGGTTCTGAATGATGATCAATCTTCAGAAATGTTAGAGCCAGCTGACAGATGACATCATGTTGGGAGTTTGAAATCAGCTACAATGTGAATATTTAGACCACGGGAATCGGCAAATGCTACCAGCACATCATGGCTCCAGGTCACTGCGGACTCATCTTCCTGCCCCTATGGCTGTGCCTGCCACCAGGGGCTGTGAGTTATGGTTTGGTAGCTGTGTGCGAAGAATGTCCACCTTGGAATTAGATGTTTAAGGGATTTGGGGTCAGCACTCAGTCCTGGGCCTTACAATGTGTTTCTAACACCCACCCCAGGGATACCCAACTGGTCATGCTGGTTTACTGCTGAGATTGATAACCAAATGAGAATTTTCACTCCCTCCACTTGCCACACCAAGTTCTATTATGAATCAGAGCAAAGGGGACCCCTTCAGCATGGGGTCTCATTTCACTTCCACTGTATTATTTTGAATATTGAACACATCTGTCTTGGCCTCTTACCTGGCTTAGATCCTTACAGAAAAGGAGCAACATGTCAACACCAAATCCCAAGGAGGAAGATTCAGGGATGAAGAATCCCAGGCAATGACAGACACCATTTAAGAAGGAAACCAGAGCTCCACAAAAATAGGTATATTATTTGCTGTACATCATCTTATTTCATATGGGAAAGCAAAATGAATTGGAGGGTTTGCAGGCTCTTAGAGTAAAAGGAGTTACAGAGAAGACAGTTTCTGCTGTTCACCCTTAAATAAATAGCTGCTGTTCTTGCTTGTTAAAATGTAAAATTTCCAGATCTAAATGTCAGAGAATTCTAGGAAAAATTGCAAAACCATTACTTCATAAACATGTAATTGTGCTATTACTTCTAAATGCGATGACATTCTATAAATATCACAGTTCAGGCCTCATAGTCTATAAATAGACCCAGTTAATCACCGGAAATAGATTTTATTTCTTGAATTATAATGGAGTAAATTACAGAGTCTCCATTTTCCAATGGCAGAGTCCACTCCCAGTTTTGGTGGTATCTTTCCCTCTGCTTGGGCTCCTCCATGAGCTATAAATACTCTTCAGTGAATATCAGGACAAGGACAGTGGGAGGAGGGGATTGGTTCCATTTGCCAGAGCTCCAGTCTAGAACCCCAGGAAGTATTTAGACTACCCTGCTGAAGCCTGTCCACTCAACACTGGGATAACTGCATGTAGGCAGGACTGAGTGCCCAGCTCAGGGTACCATTGTTAGGGGTGCTTGCGGCTGATTAGATAAGCATGAGATGCTGTGGACTCAGAAGGGGATGGAAGGGTGATCTGGAACGCCTTCTATTCAGCACCAAGATAGGCTGGAGGGTCCCAGATGGTTGAAACTAAAGACCCTGCATCTGTTGTTGATGCTTTCCCAGAATTCCCTGCTATAAACACCTCAGTAGGCCACAGATTTGGCTGTTGTGTAGCTTAAACCATGCCCCTGCTTATACAGTGAAGACTAGGGCATGGTTCACTACAAAAAAGAGGGTATTCTCTATTTCCCCCTTGCAATACACACATCAGTACCATAATGGGGTTAGAACAAGAAGTTGGATATGCTTTGTGGTTTCTAGGATTCTGTGACCAAGGGGAGTTATTGTCAACTACTTGCTTTTTGGGGGGCCTCAGTTTCCCTATTTGTCAAATCAGAGGGCAGGAGGGATGCAGTGAGATAGAGCTGAAAAGGAGTGAGGAGAAATTTCTTCCAATTCTGACTTCACTTTGGGCCATGACCTTGGGTTAGTCTTCTCCCTTTTCTTGGGTTCAGTTTCCAACTGTATTATGGAAAGGAAGAGGGAGAATCTTGGCCATTTGGTCAATGCTGCAGGTCTGCACATTGGCTCAGTTAATCAGCCATCTCTTCTAAGGGAGCCCCCCGGAACCCTGTCCTTTAAGCACACAGCTGGGTTATGATTATTATTGTAGAAAGGTTTTTCTCAAACTATAATTTACATATCCTTACTCTGACTCTATAAAGGATTGGGGGTAGAGTGGGCATTGTCCAAGTTTATAAAGTAGGAACACTGAGAAAAAAAAATCAGAGGAAGAGGGAAGAAGTAAACCTGATATTTCTAAGTGTTCACATAATTTGGGGACTAAACATAACATTTAGCCAGGAGCTTACTGGCAGCCAGAGCAAAAAAAGAAAGAAACAAACCAAGACATGTAGAACTCCACAGTTTTCATCATCAGAAAAAAGAAAGCATATTTTTCTCCTCAGGGTGACATATTTTTCCCCAATGGCCCCAAATCCAGAAAGAAAGGAAATGTCTTAAACCTGAGGTTTTAGAGTGAAGATACTCAGGAGAACACTAGTCAAGAGCTTCAAAGTAAATTCAGTAGACAGTCAAAAGGCTGTTTCTAAGACTAATTTTTAACCAAGCCTCAGGCTCAGGAATCAAGTAGAGCTTCATGGGTGCAGTTCTACTAGGGGCGGGCCTTTTGGACTTGGGGTCAGATGTGTTGAGGAGTGACTGTCTTTGTATGGTGCCCCCAAATAGGTAATTATTTCCCTTTGACAAATGTATCCCCTTCACTTTGGGGTGGTAGCTAGTAGAATTTGGTTCAATGGTCGGAGTCAATCTGCGTTTGAGAGGGTCTGCCCCTGGCCAGGTCTAATGTGCCCAGAGGGGGAAGGAGACAGGGGATCGGGCCTCAGGGGGTTTGTGCTCAAGGCAAGAGAGAAGATGTCTCTCAGGGAGCTGTCCCATGGTGCCCCAGGGGTTCCAGCCTTCTTGAGGGAAGTACCTACCTCTCTCTGCCCAATGCTGACCAAAGCCAGAGGGGAAAAGGAAAGGTTGGCAGAAGTGTCCATGGTACTCAGCATTCCACCTAGCATGGAGGTGAGCAAGGACTTGGGGGAAGCTCCCACCCCATGATGGACAGCAACAGGATGTTTGTAGGTTTCACTCATGCTGCCTTCAGGGTTGGCACCATGTTGCTGCATAGGATAGTAGTCCCCTCACACAGGATGCTCACAGGGCTCAGGGAGTCCTGCTTCCAGGGTCTGAATTTCATGCCTCTCAATGAGGTCCTAAGCCTGCTGGGTTGGAGATGTGATATGAACATCAGGCCTTTGATGACATGGCCCTGTACTGGGCTCATTTCCTGTGTCACTCAATCTGTGTCCACGCAGAAACATGGTCCCTGAGATTCATTCCACAAAGTTGTTCTGAGTGCCTAGTCCATCTCTGTACCAGGCAAAGGAGGGTCCAAGTATAAATGAGGCCAGTCAGTGCCATTGGATTTCATAGTCTAATGGAGAAGACAACCACAGGAACAGTGTGGCAGGAAACATGAGAAGAACCCTAAAGGAAGAAGGGCAGCCAGGTGACTAGGGGGTCTTGGTGGGCTGGTAGTGGCAGACCTTGAGGGCCAAGTTGTTGCAGGGCTAGATCCTATAGGGCCATGCAGGCCATTAAGAAGGGACTTGGAATTTATCCTGATGACAATGGGAATACGTGGGAGCATTTGAAGCAAAGAAGGGACATGATCAGGACTATATGCAGGGTACACCTCAGCTGTGCAGGACAAACTGGAGGACAAACTGGAGCTTTCCTGAGGAAGAATACAGAAGTGAACTCTAAGAGATTCTGCAGGTAATATGGCTCTTCTGTTGGTTGAATGGGTAGGAAATGAGAAGGCAGCCTTGGCCTTGTATGGACTTGAAACATACTTTTGCTGGATGCTCTTAGGCAGCCATTGATGGCCGTGAGATTCCTGTACCCTAAGCACACAGTCCTTATGGCTCCACAAATGTGTCATGAGTTGTCCCTCTGCTCCTTACCAAAGTGCTGGGGATTTGGCTGGGCAGAGTTCAAAGCAGAGGTCAAAGGCCCTACCAAAATCACACAGCTAATCAGGACAAGGGAAGGGATGCTGGAGCCAGGGCTATACTTCCTGGTCTGCCAACACCCCAGCCAGGTCTCTGGGCCATTTTGCCCTGCCACTAGGTGTCAGCCACCTCCTTACAGGGTGTGCCTGTGTATGCGAACCTAGAAAAGCTGTAAATAAATTATTTAGAAAATATTTAGAGGATAGTTCTTAAGGTCAAGGAGCAAGGTGCACCCATTGCTGACAATGTCCTTCCTCATGTCCCCCCTCTTGCCTGCCCCCCAGCCTGCTTTCCCCTTTCATGTACCACTCATGGAGGACAGTGCTGTGGGCGTGGGTTCACTTTTATCCAACCTGATGCACTTTTCAGCTAGAAAATATGAATGTCCCTGGAGGCCCAGCTGGCTCTTTGTTCTCTTTGTTTAGAAATTAGCTTAGAGATATCAGCTAGCAGATTAAAAAGCCCATATCAGATCTGCTAAAATTTCTTCCCTTTCAGATTTCATTTCTGCTCCTTCAGGAAATTTCTGCTCTTCTTTTAAAATGATGGATTTTCTTTCTGTTCAACTCCGGGGAAAGATGGCTCTTCATCCAGAGAGGGTTTGGTGAGGTTCTGTGCTAGAGGTGGGGAAAGGCTATAGCAGGACTCACCTTGCTCTCCAGGTCTGGGGCCTCCTTGAGCGTGATCTCTGGAGAGTATAGCCCCCGTACCCTCCACCTCCCTTCTCAGTTGGCTCTGCTTCCCAGCAAGGCTGTCCCTGGTAACAGCCCCTTCCTTCCATGCTCCCTACCCCCTGCCAACCCCTATCAAGCCCTCCAGGGGTGGTACAGAGTCTCTGTGCCTTTGCCCCAGAGGATCTGGGAGGCAATCTGGATCTCTGCTGGGAACACTATCCATGGGGCCAGAAGTGAGAAATGACTGGGCATGATGCGTGCTACTGTCTAAGCCTTTGAGCAAACTCACTTCCTAATGCCCCAAGCACTGAAGTTTCTTGCTAACTGGGCAAATGTCCTTCCTCTCAGCTGATTTTTAGAGATGGTGGAACAAGGCTTCACTGGCCACAGCTGTTTCTTCCATCAACTGTTCCCTCTCCCTAGTAGTTCTAGCCAGGTATGGGGTTCATAGAAGGAGGAACCTAGATGCCTTGCAATTTGTGGTTCTCTTCGAGAACCTTAGATGGACAGGTTATATTGATTGAACAAGGACCCAAAGCAAGTAAGATGCCAAGCTATGATTCACACCCAGGTCTGTCTGGTACTCAAACCAGGCCTTGTTCCATTATGCCACAGCTGGACACTGGTGACCATGGGACGGGTTCCAGAGTCTGTTTGCAGACTGGGCGGGCCTTTTGAAAGCTCAGCAGTGAGAAACACTTAACACCAAGGAACAATAAGAAGCTGCAGATAGAGTCCCCTCATGGACCAGATGCATGAATCCCCCAAGAGATCAGGGGGCCAGTGGGGAGGCTGGGGTGCAGAGAAGCCTAGAATTTGTAAGTTTTCTAAGGAAGGTGTTGATGGAAACTGGTTACTTCTTCCAAGGAGTTTTGGAAGTAGGGGATAGCAGAGGCTGGGGACCTTGTGGGCAGGTGAGGCAAGGTGCCCAATGGAGAGCCAGTCAGAGGTGGGTAGGAGGTCCTTTTTGGTTAGGGTTAAGTTCCACTGCTTCCTTTTTTACTGAGAAGCTTGGGCTTATTCATCTGTAGAGTGGGACTAAAAACTCTACCTGGATGGCTGTGGGGAGGTTCAGATTATGGAGAAATATACCAAACTTGGGAATGCATGCTGCCAGTTTGCAAAGCAACTAGCCGATCAGTCACTCAAGGAATCTATTTTTGAGCCCCTGCTACACACACTAGTCTGGGCTTTGGGGACACTTCCAGCTCTCAGTCCTCCATTCTTTCTGTAAGAGAAGATACACCTCTTGGCCAGAGAGGTTGAACAATGCAGGCAGAGGTGAGAGAGCAACTCATTCACTCTTTCTGAATTGAAGAGAGGCCTTTGGCTGGGATAGGGATTTGGGGTTCTTTGGAGGCTCCTTCTCCCCCTCCCTTGGAGTGGCATCACGTAAGGCCCACTTCTGGGTGGGCTTGGACTTGAGTAACCTGGACGGATGTCCAGCCCCCCAGCCAGCTTTACAGTCCCTTTCCCCTTTTCTTTTTAGGAATTGTGCCTTTCCCGGTGTTTTGGCCTATTCTTTCAGTAATCTGAAATTATCAGATCTAGTCTAACATTTAATATTATGTATTTAGGAACTAAATTCTTCAGCTTATATAAAATTCAATTTCTCAGAAGCCACAGGCAAGAAGACAGGGATGCAGCTACCCACAGGACCATCTTGACCTTGTATCTGACTGGGACACATTGTCTTGCTTCCCATTGTCCAGGTGCACTCAGCCTAAGCACCTATGCCCAGCACTTAAGACCCTCTGTGACTTGATCTTGCTTCAACTTCTCCGACTCCATTTCCCCATGTTCCAGCTGCGCCAGCATGGTCTCCATTCCCTGAGTTCTTTCTGTGCTTTCCAGTCTCTCTGACTTGGCTCATACCGTTCCATCTACCTATAATTTCTTTCATTTCTTTCTCTGTCTGTAGGAATCTCACTTATCTTTTAAGGGCCAGTGCAGTGCCAGATCTTTTAGACAGCCTTCCTCCATGGCATGACATGCAAACTGATTAATACAGTGCTTGAGATCACGTAGATGCTTAAGAAATGTTTTTGCCCATCACCTTTGCTGACTACTGCTTCTTCCCTAGGCATTATTCATCTCACTTTCCTCTCTGTTCATGCTGCATATGTGCTTGTTCTTTGATCTAAGAAATCTTCTATCATCGAGGTTAATGAGAGGATTCAGGAGTCAGATAACTCTGGGTCACCAACTAGCTATGTGACCTTAAGCAAGTCATTTCAATTCTGAGACTCAGTTTTCTCTTCTGTCAACTGCTCCACAGCACTGCATATGGATGGAATGTGTTAATATACAGAAAGTTTTCAGAAGACAGAATGCCTTGTCTATAGTAAGCATTTAATATGGGTTTATCATTCTTATTACTTTGATAAAATATAGGGATTTCTGGGTCCAGCAAAGATGGAATAGTCCCATTCCTCCCAGGACCTCTCTGTGACAACTAGTGAACCCTGGACATAATGTAAAAAGCAGCATAGGAAGACCCCAAGAAGCAGAAAGAATATAGAGGACTGTCTAGGGACCTTGGGACTTGGAGGAATGACATGGTGGTGAGTTCCCTGGGATTCCTTACTGCCTTCCATGTATCCCTGACAGCACACTACAGACACTTCCAACCTGCAACTGGCAACAGGCATACATGAAATGACCGAAGAAAAAAACGTCCTTCTAGCCAAAGAACTGGGAAAACATGACCTACTGGAACAGAAATATTTTGATGTTACCTGTCTTACTTCAGCCAAACAAGAAAGAAAAAACTACTTTCTCTCTGTGGTATCAGCAAGGTCAAGAGTGAAACGGAATTTCTGGCCCCACTCCAATAACAAAGAGGTAGAATGAGACAGTGAAAGGAGGTGCTAGTTGGCACTGAACTGTTTTAGACATGGTAGTGTTAATGGGACCCAGAAGGAAGATGAACTTCCACTTCCACCTTATGGGAACAAGACAATGCCAAGTGGTATAATTTGGCACTGCGCTTTTGTCAGGATGGTATCGATAGGGCCCATTTGTGAGCAGAGCATCCACCACCAGCTAGACCCACATATTATACCTCAACAGGGTAACTATCTACAAAATCAAGATTAAGTAGATTGAAAGTCTCACAACATGATACCCAAAATGTCTGGAATATATTTGAAAATCACTTGCCATACCTAGAACCAGGAAAATCACAACTTGAATGAGAAGAGACCATCAACCAATGTCAAAACCTAGAAGACAGAGATGTTGGAATGATCTGACAAGGATTTTAGAGCAACTATAGTAAAACTGCTTCAATGAGCAGTTATGAATATTCTTGGAGCAAATGAAAAATAGAAAGTCTTAGTAAAGAAATAGAAGACCAAAGAACAAAATTTAAAATTCTAGGTTGCAAAATACAATAACTGAAACAAACAAACAACTCAGTGGATGGGCTTAACAGAAGAATGGAGGGGACAGATGAAAGAACCAGTGAATTTGAAGATAGAACCATAGAAATTACCTAATCTGAACAGAAAGAAATAGATTTAAAAAAAAACCCACAGAAATGAAAAAAGACTTAGAGATATGTGAGATCATACAGAAATGTAATATTTTTATCATCAAAGTCCCAGAAGATGAGGGGAGAGAGAGAGAGTGGGACTGAAAATATTGGAAGAAATAATGGATGAGAAATACCCAGATTTGACAAAAGATATAACCCTCTTGATTCAAAGAGCTAGGCAAAACCCAAGCAAGATGAACACAAAGATATCCACACCAACACAACATAGCCAAACCTCAGAAAACGAAAAGTAGATGAAAAAGAACCTTAAAAATAATTAGACAAGTGATTCATGACCTATAAAGGTATGTCCTAGTCTGCTTGGGTTGCTATAATAGAATATCATAGCCTGGATGGCTTAAATAACAGAAATGCATTTCTCATGGTTCTGGAGGCTGGGAAATCTGAGATCAGGGTGCCAGTGTGGTCAAGTGAGGCCCTTGTCCTGGTTTGCAGATGGCTACCTTCTTGTTGTTTTCTCACACAGGGAAGAGAGAGATCATCACTCTCATTTCTCCTCCTATAAGGGCACTAATCCCATTTTGGAGGGCTCCAACCTCATGACATGATTACTTCCTAAAGACCCCACCTCCTAATAGCATCACCTTGGGAATTAGGATTTCAACATATGAATGGGGATGCACACAATCAGTCCAAAGCAAAATACACTGATTTGAATGGTGGTGTATTTCTTTTCAGAAATCCTGGAGGTGAGAATAAGGTGGCACAACATTTTCCCAGTGCTAAAAGAAAAGAACTGTCAACCTAGAATTCCATACTCAGAGAAATATAACCTCAAGGGATGAAGGCAAAAGGAACAAATTCTCAGATGAAAGAAAACTAAGAATATATCACCAACACACTTACCCTAAGAAATGGCTAAAGGAAGTTCTCTAAACAGGAAGTAAATGTTGAAAATAAGAAAGCCTGGAACTCAGGAATGAAGAACAGCAGAAAGAATAAGAGAGTTTAAGTTTCTAAATGATGTTAGATGATTGAAGCAGAATTTATGACATTTACTAATGGGTGTCTAAACAAACATATATAGAGGGGCACCTGGGTCTGTCATTAAGTGTCTGCCTCTGGCTCAGGTCATGATCCCGGGGTCCTAGGATCGAGCCCTGCGTCAGGCTCCCTGCTTGGCGGGAAGCCTGCTTTTCCCTCTCCCACTCCCCCTGCTTGTGTTCCCTCTCTTGCTCTCTCTCTCTCTCTCTCTCTCTCTCTGTCAAATAAATAAATAAAATCTTTTAAAAATAAACATATATGGAGAAAATATTTAAGACATTGATACTATAAAGTGAAGGAAGGCAAAGGGACATAAGTGGAGATAAGGTTTCCACACTTTACTCAAACTGGCTAAGTGTTGACATCAGTAGACTGCAAAATAGCTACTAAGAAAACTATATGAATAGATACCCTCAATAACACTGTAGAAAAATCAAAATGGAATTCTAAAAAGGCAGATCCTGACAGAGCAGATTGAAAAACATGACTCAACTGTATGAGGTCTATAAGAAAATCATTTCAATACAATAATATAGGCACATTGAAAATAAAAGGACAGAAAAACAGTATCATGCAAACATTTATCAAAAGAAAGCAAGAGTGGCTATGTTAATATTAGATAAAGTAGACTTCAGAGCAAAGAAAATTACCAGAGACAGAAAAGAACATTATATAATAATAAAAGGGTTAACCCACCAAAAAGACATCTCAACTCTAAATGTGTACACATCGAACAACAGCACTTCAAAATACGTGAAGCAAAAACTAATAGAACTGAGAAGAGAAATATTCAAATCCACAATTATAGTTGGAGACCTCAACAGCCCTCTCTCAATAATTGATAGAATGATTAAACATAAAATCAGCAAAGGTCTAGGAGAACTCAACAATACCATTGTGTAGCAGGATCTAATCGACAGTTATAGAACCCTTCACCCAACAGAAGAAGAATGGGCATTCTTTTCAAGTGCCTAGACAATATTCACCAACATAGACCATATTCTGAGCTATAAAACAAACCTAAATAAATTTCAAAGAACCAAAAATATACAGAAGGTGTCCTGTGGCCACAATGGTATCCAAGTAGAAATCAAAATAAAACACCTTGAGATTTGTGAGACACAGCTAACGCTGTGCCCAGAAGGAAATTTATAGCACTAAATGCATACCTTAGACAAAAGGAAGAGTTTCAAGTAAATAGTCTAAGTTCCTATTTCAGAAGTCTAGAAAAGAAGAACAAAATAAACCCAAAGCAAGCAGAAGGGAGAAATAATAAATAACAGAAATCGATGAAATTGAAAACAGCAAACAAGACAAAAATCAATGAAGTAAGAAGCTAGTTTTCTGAAAAGATCACTAAGGTTGACAAACATCTAGCAATACTGATGAAGAAAAAGAGAAGAAATAGGGAATATCACTGAAAATCTCACAGGCATCAAGAAAATAAAAAGGGAATATTGTGAACACCTCTGCACACATAACTTTGACAACTTAAGTATAATGGACCAAGTCTTTGAAAAGCACAAACTACCAAAATCACCCAATATGAAAAAGAGAGCATGAATAGACATATGACCATTAAAGCGATTGAATGCATAGTTTTTTAAAAAAAAAAAACTCCTGAGAAAGAGATCTCCAGACCAAGATGGTTTAATTGGCACATTCTACCAAAGATTTGAAGAAGAATTAACACTAATTTTATAGTCTCTTCTAGAAAATAAAAGAGGAAAGAAGCTCCAAACTCATTTTATGAGGTCAGTCTTACTTGATACCAAAGCCAGATAAAGATGGTACAAAAAATGAAAACCACACACTGATACCTCTCATGAATGTAGAGACAAACATTCTTGAAACTTGAAACATATATTAGCAATAGAATTCAGCAGTATATGATAATAATTGTGTACCATGACCAAGCGGGGTTTTTTACATATATGTAAAGTTGGCCCAATATTTGCAATCAATGTAATTCATTATATTAACATGCTAAAGAAGAAAAGTCGCTTTGAGCATGCAAAAACATGTGGCAAAATCCAACAGCCACTCATGGTAAGAAAAAAAAAACTCACAGCAATTTAGGAGTAGAAGATATAATGGACTGATTATGTCCCCCTACAATTTTTGTGTTGAAGTCCTAACCACCAGTGTGACTGTATTTGGAGATGGGGCCTTTAAAGAGACAATTGAAGTTAAATGAGGTCTTAGGAGTGGAATCTTAATTCAGTAGGATTGGCGTCCTCATAAAAAGAGAGACACCAGAGCTTTATCTCTGTCTCTGTCTCTCTGTCTCCTTACCCTGCATGTGCATGGAAGAAAGTCCATGTGAGGACACATTAAGAAGGTGGCATCTGCAACCCAACGAGAGAGCTCTCACTAGGTGCCAACCCCGCTGCCACCTAGACCTTGGACTTCACAGTTCTGAGAGAAAATAAATTTCTGTTGGTTAAGCCATCCTGCCTATGGTATTCTGTTATGGCTGCCCAAGAACACTAATACAAAGGGTAACTTTCTCAACTTGATAAAGAATATCTATGAAAAACCTATTGTACTTAAAAGTGAAGAAATGAATATTTTCTCTCTAAGATCAGGAGCGATTAAACTTTTACTCAACAGAGTACTGGAAGTCATAGCCAGCTCAATAAAGCAAGAAAAGGAGGGACCAGGAATATAGGTTGGAAAGGTAGAAATAGAACTGTCCTTATCTGCAGATGGCATGATTGTCTACACACAAAAAAATCCTAAGGGATTTACAAAATGAGTAATCAGTAAGTTCAGCAATGTTGCAGAATATAAGAACAAGACACAGGGCCCCCTGGGTGGCTCAGTGGGTTAAAGCCTCTGCCTTCGGCTCAGGTTATGACCCCAGGGTCCTGGGATCGAGCCCCACATAGGGCTCTCCGCTCAGCGGGGAGCCTATTTCCTCCTCTCTCTCTGCCTCCTTCTCTGCCTACTTGTGATCTCTGTCTGTCAAATAAATAAATAAATTAAAAAAAAAGAACAAGACACAAAAATTAATCCTAGTTTTATATTAGCACCAAGCATGTGGAAACTATAATTAAAAATATAATGTCATTTACAGTCAGTCATAAAAAAGAAATACTTAGCGATAAACCCAACAACACAAGTACAGTACTTTTACGCTGAAAACTAAGAAGATCTAAATAAATGGAGAGATATACCATGTTCAGAGATTAAAAGACTCAACATAGTAATGATGTCAGTTCTTTCCAAATTGATATGTGAGTTAAATGCATCATCAAATAAATCATCAAAATGTCAGCAGGACTTTTTGGGTAAATATAGACAATATTATCCTTAAATTTATATGGAAAAACAAAGGAACTAAGATAGTTAAAACAATTCTGAAAAAGAAGAATAAAGAGGAGGAATTGCGCTGCTTGTTATTAAGGCTAATTGTATAATGGTGGTAACCAGGACAGTGTGGTTTGGGCAAAGGAATAGACACATAGATCAGTGGAACCGAAATAGACCCACACAAATATGTCCAACTTATTTTGACAAAGTTGCAAAAGCAATTCAACAGAGAAAGGATAGTCTTAAAAAAAAATGATGCTGGAGCAATTGGATATCTATGGGCAAAAACAAAACAAAAAAAAAGTAAGAAAAAAAACCTAGATAAAATCTGCATAACTTGAACAAAAATGAACTCAAAATGGATCAGACTTAAATGTAAAATATATAATTATGTAAAACATTCTGAAGAGAAGATAGAAGAAAATCTTTAGGACCTAAGCCTTGGTACGTATGGACCTTCTTATGTATGGACCAGGCCATACATAGCAGAACTACAATCCATAAAAAAAAAAAACAGATCAATTGAATGGCATCAAAATGAAATACCCTGTTAAGAGGATGAAAAGACACATTACAGAGTGGGGGAAAAAATTTCCAAACTACATATTTAACAAAAGACTTTTATCTAGAATATATAAAGAGCTTGAAAATATCAACCAACCACTCCCATTAGAAAAGAGTCAAAATATATGAAGAGAGATTTCATGGAAGAGAATCCACAGATGGCTAATAAGGACATAAACAAATGCTCAATATCATCAGGTATCAGGAAGTCCTAATTAAAACCACAATAAGATATCTTTGTATGCGTATCAGAATAGCTAAAACAAGAAACAGCAATAACACCAAGTGCTGGAGATGACACTGAGAAATTGGATCGCTCATACATTCTTGGTGAGAATGCAGAATGGAACTGCCATTCTGGAAATAGTTCTTATAAAACTAAAGAAGAAACGACTGCATGACTCATTTGGCCATAGATCCCAGAGAAATGAAAACTTATTTCACACACAAAAAATCTACAGAGCAGCTTTATTTGTTTCTTTTTAAGAGTTTATTTTCAAGTAATCTCTATGCCCAAAATGGGACTCAAAGTTATAACACCGAGATCAAAAGTTGCATGTTCTACCCACTGAGCCAGCCAGACACCCCACAGCAGGCTTATTTGTAATAGCCCCAAACTGGAAACAAGCCAGCTATCCTTCCGTGGATGAATGGTTAAAGAAACCGTGGGGGTACTTCTCAGCAAGAAAAGCAAGAGTGAACTAATGATACACACAGCAACTTGGAGAGCTCTCAAGGGCATTATTCCGAGTGAAAAAACTCAATCTATTTACACAAAATTCTCAAAATGAAAAAATTCTGGGGATGAAGAATAGATTAGTGGTTGGGGATGGTGGGTTGGAGGAGAGGGAGAGCGTGTACGCGTGCACACGTGTGAGTGAAGGAGTAGCACGAGGAAGATCTTTGTAGGGAGAAACAGCTCTGTGTTACCCGTGTGACACAATGACACCACACTGTATACAAGCCGTAGCAAAACCAACTTCCTGACTTTGTTACTGTGCTGTAGGAATGTCGTAATGGGGGGAACTGGGTAAAGGGTCTACAGGACCCCTCT
This sequence comes from Taxidea taxus jeffersonii, assembly GCA_003697995.1. Classification (NCBI taxonomy): domain Eukaryota; kingdom Metazoa; phylum Chordata; class Mammalia; order Carnivora; family Mustelidae; genus Taxidea; species Taxidea taxus. Next base: position 42,033 of record ML094670.1, read on the forward strand.
GTAGGTCATATCTCTGCACCTTCCTCTGAATCTATAGTTACTGCAAAATGCAAAGTGAGAAAGAAAAAAAAAAAAGTAGGCTCCAGGTGTGCCACTGTGGGAAGAGCATGGGTTTTGAAGTTAGCCAAGCCTGGGTTTGAAGCCTGTCTGGATTTATAACAAGCCAGCTGTGAACTTGAGAAAGGGTGCTTCATTTCTCCAAGCCTTGCTTTCCTACTCTACAAAATGGGTCTAATAATAGGGTCCACCTCACTGGATTTTTGAGAGGGTCCCAGGGGCTGTGGAAGTGCTTGGTTGGGGGCCTGACCCTAAGGATAGGCTGATTAACTGTGACTTGCACTTGTTTTGTTTGTCTTGGGATGAAAGAGATTGGGCGTCCGGCCAGCTGGCGCTGTCTGGAATCCTGCGCTGCCACCCAGGCTGTCGCCCAGTCCCTGTGCGGGGGCACATGCAGCGGCGCTCGCACTCCTGCGGCAGCAACGAGTGCGGAGCTCTGGAGCTGGAGGCTTGGCCCACTCGCAGACACGGGCACGACCAGGTGTGCAATTTCTGCATGCACCGGTTCCCTGGGGATTGGCACCCCAGGACCCTCTTGGGCCCATGAATTGTGGCAGGGTTTCAAATCGCTGGTCTGGAGATGCACAGTGGGAAGAGACGGTATCAAGTTGTTTTCATGCAGGATGGTTGGGAGTGGAAAATAATCCCACTGTTTGCTTACTGCGGGGATGTTACTCCCCCCTACACCCACTTTTGCTCAAAACTGTCATCCCCCCCGCCCAACCAAGACGTCTTAGTCCAGCCTTGGCCTTGAGTGTCTTCTCCACGGAGGCGCCAGCCTACCTGACTGTCCATCACTACATCCCTCACAGGCTTCCCCTCCACTCTGGATGAGAGCCAGTGTTCCTGCCCTCACAATGTGGTCCTCCAGGCCTTTGCCAGAGCTGTTCCCTCGCCCTGGATTGCTTTTCCCACTCCCACCATGTTCTGTGCCTGTCCTGTCACTCTGGCCTCGCACATCTCTTCTCCCTTCCTGCAACATCTGTTGGGTTCTGTGCCCCACCCCCAGCTTCCCGGAACAACCAAGCTGTGCTTCTGGATGCTCACGCTTCCCTGTGCTCCCCCACCCCCCCAAGCCAGGAAGCTCCTGGGCCCTAGGTGGCGTGTCAGTAAATGTTTGTAGAGCCTGCGCCCGATGCCCACGGCCTGCGTACAAGGAAGAGTGGTCCGAGCCCTGCCAGCCCGCGACTCAGCTTTGCAGTGTCCCCACTGACGCTGTGGAAGATGGAGACTTTCCAGGCAACGGGAAGGGGGAGCAGAGGCCAGAGAGTGTGGACTCTGTCATTGGCTTGGCAGTTACCCAGCATGCCCCTGGGCTCACAGACGGCCATTGAGTGAGCCTCATAAAGGGGGCCTGTGTCCACAGGCCTGACACAGCTGGGCCGGGTACTTGCAAAGCCAGTTGATATGCTGGATGGCACAGGCCATTTCCTGTGAGTCGTCATGGCCCAAGACCTAGTCCTACCCCCACCCCTGCAAGCGTCAGGCAGCCTCACAGTTACTGCAGGGCTGCAGCAGGCTGAGAGGCAGCAGCTGGAGAAAGCGCACTAGATGGAGAGCCCGGAGGCAGCTGGGACTTTTTAGAAGCCATGTGTAGTTCGGACCTGTGAGCGCCCTAGAGCTGAGCTGTTGCACCCGGGGGCATTCCCGCGGCCTTCCTGCCGGTCCTATGCAGCTGCCTTGTATAGCCACAGACTGGAGTTACCCCTCAGGGGGGATGGTTAAACAGGCTGTGGTACATCCATCCATATTGTGGAATGCTACTCAGCAGTAAAGAGAGGCGAACCACTGATACACACAGCCCAGAGGCCTCCCTGGGGAACGACGCAGGGGGAGAAGCTCCCCAGGCTGGGCTGGGGGTCCTAGGCTCTGGTTGTTTGTTCCCTCGGGATGCAAGGCTTATGCCTGAGCCACCGGGAGCCCCAGCTCTGTGGTCCGTCCTCTGGGATGACCTGCTCAGCTTCAGACACTCTACATACGAGTGGAGAAGTCCAGGGTTGCCTGTGGGGTTTGCCACCAGGGATCCCTGTTCTTTAGCTGGGTGAAAGAATACCAAATGGTACCAGAAGGTATTATTTATCCTGAAAAGTATTCTCTTCCCTCCCGCAGGGACTGTACGTGTAGGTGTGGGGCTGTAGTCAGGGAAATTAAAATATGCAAATGAAAAATGCAAATGAAAAAAAGCTAGGCATGGCTCGCCCTGGTGTTCCCAGGATTTTCTTGAATAGCAACAAATTAAAGAAATGCTATGTAATCAAAGTTTATATCAGGCCTTAAGAAAGAAAAATTCCATTATCTCTAAATATAGCGACATGTTTCAATGTGTGCCTTTGCGTCTTGAAATTGTGTATGCCTCGCCTCACTGAGCCAGTGCACACACAGCACTGAGTTTGGGGGAGTGTTGGGGGTAGGGAGCCTCCCCCTTTTCTACTCTTTTTTGAATGTAATTAACAGATTACAATTAGCAGAGAAATGTAATTTGCACTACAAACCCTTTTTGGCCCAGATTTGGTCCCAGTTTTTCTCCTGTGCAACTGGGTTTGCCAATTCCCACTTGCAATTCCAGTCTAAGGGAGGGGCCAGAGCAGGAGCAGGGAGAGGCGGTTCTCCATGAGCTTGCCCCCCTCTACTTGGTCCTCGCTTGTCAGGACTGGGCCTCAGTGCCACCTCCCTGGGGCCACCTCCCTGGGCTGCTCGGACTGCCCCAGGGACGTGCACATTGTCACGTTGGTTTAGACTTCGTAGGTGTTACACTGAACACGCCTTGCATTTCGTGTCCCATGACAGAGCCAAGTTAACCAAGATTTCCACCTCCAGTATCTTGATAAGAGACAGAGCCCGTATCAGGGAAGTTGGGCCGCACAGGCCGAGCTGCAGCACAACTCAGCAGTAGTTCACCCTGCTTCCCTCCAGGTGCATTTGCGCTGGGCATTTGCTGACACCTGTTATACATAAGGCTGATGAAATGTCAGCAACAAAGAAGAGGGCTTCCAATGCTGCACCGTCAGGAGTAGCTTTGGGCACAGGAGATGGAGAAGGACCCAAAGCTTCAGAGGCAGCCAAAGAGCCGGTGGCAGTGTCCCTGTTTAAGAAGCGAGAGAAGGCTAGACAACAGCCATGTCCAAGCACCTTTCCACTTGCCCTAAAGAGACAACGCAGCCCCTCTGGAAGGGTATATACAACTTTCTGATTATCAGGCCAAATTCGAGGGATCTGTTGATCAGAGAGCAAGTGGGTTCGGGATCTCTCTGCCAACAGCATGTGAATCTACAGCAATCTCAAAATAAAAAAGTTTACTTTAAAAACTCATCTCATGTGTTGTCTCTTCCGTAAATCTTATCTTCAAATCCACACTCACCCTTTACTTAACCTTTACTTAGCCCCTCTGTGCCTCAGTGGCCATATCTGCAAAATGGGGGTATTAGTAAGATCCACCGCAGAGGAAACAGCTGTGAAGCCCTGCAGGATAGGGCTTCTTCCTCGAGTGCTAAGAACCAGTGATAGGGCTGTGCTCATACAGGGGTGAGTTGAAGCAAAGATCTGTTCTGCTGCCCTTCTAGCCTTTGCTAGAGTACACTCATGATGGGACCATGCCCAAACCCCTTCCTCTACCTGAACCACAGAGTCTTTCTCTGTAATAGGTACACAAAGGCACTGGGGGAGTCAGTGACATGGAAAGGAAGCCACTTGCACAGAGCAGTGCTGTTCAGCGCTCATGCAAGTTGTCCTGTCACTCTACCAATCTTGTCCAAAGACTGCCCCCTCTCATTGAACTATTGGCTGAGTCTAGGCACTTGAGTCATTCATCTGGCTCAAGAGACTCTTACGAAGATTACTTGTGTTTTTATTTCTGCCAGGGCAATACTTGTAAATGCTTTAAAAAGCCAACTAGATCACCAGGTTTATATAAAAAATGGAGCCCCTTGTCCTACCCCTCCTCACCCCCAATTCCTACTCTACAGAAGCAGCCACTCCCAACACCTATAGCTCTTCAGCTTCTAGTGTGTACTTCAGTAGCTCTGCATAACACGTTTGCACTGCAGTATCTTGATTTTACCATTGTAGAAAATCATTTGACTTCCTACTATGGAAAACAAGGAATTATCTCTTTTGGGTCCTCCCTACATACTCTACCTTTTCCTACCCCCGAATTCCCAGTATAAGCATATCGCCATTTTTACTTAAATCAGAGTTTGAGGTTTCCATTATGGAACTGGGCAGTTCCCCAACCTGGCTGTTGGCATTCTGGAGTCCAAGCAGGGAAGAAGGCTGGGGGTCTTCTTACCACCAGTTCTGCAGCTTCCGACTAATCTCTGTTCTCAGTAAGCTACTTCCCCTTGTGGGCTCAGTGGCCTGCCTCTCCAGCAAGTTGGCCTCCTGTCCTCTGTCAGAGTGGTCATACCCCGGTTCAGGGAGATTTGAGGGCTAGCCACTCTTGATACCCATTCTGAACCAGTTTTCTCATTCTTGGCCATATCTCATGCTCCTCGTTTAAGAAGACCCTGGTGCCTCCAATCCCTGAGTCCCCACAGTTTACACTTCTACTCTCCGCACTGCCAATTCACTCACCACCCATCCGTTCACTTTCTAGATGCATCTCTACTCATAGTTGCCTCCTTTCTCTCTTTTCTGCCCCTAAGGGTATAGGCCCTTCTTTTTTTCTTTCTTGCCACTTGAGTGGGCTTTGGGGAAGGAAAGAGATAAATGTTGGTTTTGAGACTCTTGAGGCCAAAAGTTTGGCTAGAAAAGGGAACATTTTACCTTTTGGTCTCAACACCAGCTCCTGCCTCTACCAGCACACCCCACCATGCCCAACACCAGCAGCCCCTCTTGGTTGAATGCAATACATTCAGGACAGACTGGTCACTTGGCCTTTGGAACATTCTAGGCCACAAACCTGGCTGATCACAGCAGAATCACCAGGCTAGGGACCAGCAGGGGCAGCCACTGAGAGGATTTCGATCAGGGAAAAAACAATGGTTTCAATCAAGGGATAATGATCCTCTTTCAATTCTAAGAAATAAATTTGACCTCAGTGGCTCCAGAAGGCAGAGGCCACAGGAGGATATGGGAAGAGGCATCTTATTGTGATAACTCGGTTTTCTTCCCTGCAGAAAAACACCAGCCCTTTTGCCTGATGACTATGCCTTTGGGGCCCAGAGCCACTGCTACCATAGAGATGAAAACACAGACCCATCTGGCATTTTTGGCAGCAGAGATTGCTGGTAAACACCTGTTTCCCATTGGCTTCCACCACAGAGGGAATATGGCTTAGGAAATGGTACTGGGGGGCCAAGGCAGCCTGGCCTGGGAAAGCCAATGAGATTTTTTAAGCAAAACATGTACCATCCCCCTTTATTCCCTTCTTGACTTTCCTGCACTTCCATAAGATCTCTCCTGACCAGGGATGGCAAGAACCCTAAACACATGCCATCACCCTCTTCCTGCTGGCATGGCAGACATTGCTAATCAATCATGATGTTCATCCCTCTGAGCCTGGACCTAGTCACTTCCAGTCTGTCAGTGTTGGAACACAAGCAGAAACCCTAGTGCCATTCTTGTCCTGGAGTCTGAAGGTCTTAGTCGTTGGGAGGACCTCTCCATTAGGCAGGCAAAGCTCCTCCTGAGTGTGTGGAGACTGCAGATGTCTTCCACATGGTCAGTCTGCCCCAAACTCCTTCAAGGGTGAGCCATGCCCAGGCCAGAACCTTACTGAGGTCAAATGGGAATAGAATCCTCTATCATCTCAGCCTCTTGGACATCATGAACCTCCAAATCTGGGTGGTGCAGAATGACAGAATACACTCTCCGAGGCCTGCTCTATACCCTCAAGAAGTGAAGAAGTAAGTTAGGGGTACACACCGTGTCTAGATAAAAAGACCCATCTGTGGCCTGGCCATCCTTGTTGATTTCTGGGGGTCATTCTCGGTCAAGAGTATAGCCAAGACTTCTCCATGTCACTGTGTGGCTTTAAGATAGTCATCAACAATTCCCCAGGCTGGTGTGGTGGCTTTCTTCCTTTCTTTTTAAAGATTTATTTATTCATTGTAGAGAGAGAGTGCACATGCTCAAGCTGGGGGGAGAGGCAGAGGAAGAGGGGGAGAGAGAGAAGCAGACTCTCCACTGAGTGTGGAGTCTGATGCGGGGCTCAACCCTATGACCCCTGAGATCATGTCCTGAACCAAAACCAAGAGTCGGATGCCTAACTGACTGAGCTACCCGGGCGCCTCAGTGCGTTCCTTCCGAAACAGAAGTCCAACCCTTGAGTCCCAGGTGATATTCCTGCCTGGGTGGGTGTTCGTTGATTTTCCTCTGAGAGATAAGCAAGCACCTACCTGACAAGGATGAGAGGGCCCCTAGCTGGAGGACCAGGGCTAGAAATAATTTGAGAAGGGTGGCATCTTGCCTCCCACATTTTGTCTCATCCTCTCTGCTCTCTGCTTCCCAGGGCACCCTGAATGCCAGGGAAAGGAGGAATCCTGCAGCACTGGGCACATGCCTGCCTCCCTGCAGACAGTGGGCTTTGGCAGGCAGGGGCCCCAGAGACCAGGAGGCCTGGCCTGTGTCACAGCTGCAGGCACCAGGCCAGAGGCACAAAACTGCCGGGCCATGAGTCAACCCCACACCTGGTGGCATTAGCAAGCTGACCAGCCTGGCCACCCAAGCTTCCCCCTGTCTCAGGAGCCAGGGACACAGCCCAACAGAGCTCAGGACTGGCAAACAGACACCCAAAGGCCAGACACAGGCCAAGAGCTAACGCAGAAACATGAGGTTTCATTGGTGGCATGGCTTCCCAGCCTGGTCCCCAGCTCCCCACAGGCACCCATCCCTGATCCAAGGGCCCAGCTGCGAGAAGACCCTCGGTGGGTCTGTGGCTCCTGCCCCCCCCCCAGTGTAAGCCCATGACTAATGCAGTACTGAGCACAGGAGAAGCCCCATGTTCCTCAAGGCTCCATATTCGAAGCAGGCCTTGCCCCAGGGTTTGGCCAAGACTGGCAAGGAGCCAGGGTTCCGAGCCCTCAGCAATCCTGTCAGTTTAGTCTTCTTTTGAAAGAGTGGAGTCAGGCCCAAAGAGGAAAGAAACTGTTAGCTGGGGAGGTAGGACTCAGCATTGGGGAAGTAAGGTGGGGCCTGGGCTCCAATTTCTTTTCCATTTCCTGTATATTCTGCACTGCTTTCAGGGTTTTAATTGATTACATCAACCATGCTCATTTCCCTGGACAAATTGGTCTTTACACAGAAGAGGCAATTACCTGGGCTTGTTCCATCCAATCAGCAGAGCAGGCAGGAGCCTCTTTGGGGCCCCACAAAATTATATTATCTGAAAAGACTCTGAGATTCAAAATGAGGGCAATTGCCTCTTCTGTGTACCCAATTTTGTGTTTACCTGGAAATATCTGGTGCCGGTGGGGGTCCTACAGGGCAGGAGGAACAGTGGCCTAGGTCTACCTGAAGGCCCTGAGCTCAAGCGGCTTTGCCTCATGGCTGCAGGCAATGTGAGAAACCTGCAGATCTGGGAAGGAAATTGGGCAGAGTGAAGGGCTGTGTTCACTTTGCCGCTCTGACACCTGTAGGCTGGTGTGGCCTTGGACCAGCTGCTGACCCTCTCTGAGGTTCACCTGCCAATGTAGGACTCCTTGCTAAGATTCTCTGCCTTGAGATCTTGGGTGTCAATGTGTTTTGTCAACACCCAATGCTCTGCTCTGGGGAGGGTAGCCCAGGCACCCAGAGCATCTGTGGGAGCAGGGAGCCCCATGTCTGAAGGAGGAACCCTCAGAACCAACATGGAAGCCTTCCCTGGAGCGGAGGCAGACATGGACCATTTGTTTTGAATCCTGATTGATTTTTAAAGATTGATTTATGTATTTGAGAGAGAGAGTGGAGGGAGAGGCAGAGGGAGAGAACCTTCTGGCAGGCTCCCTGCTGAGCACAGAGCCAGACACAGGGCCTTGATCTCATGACCCTGAAATCATGACCTGAGTCAAAATCAAAGGTCAGACACTCAACTGACTGAACCACCCAGGTGCCCCAAGATCCTGACTGTTCTAGAAAGACTTGTGGGAATCCATCAGTGCTTCTGTCATAAGCAGATATGGCCCTTGGGAAATGAGGCAGGGGCTAGCAAGGATGTAGGGCAAATGCTAGACTGGGAGGAGGAGACTGGCTTCCAGGTCATGTTCTCCCAATGCTTCATTCACACCATAACTGGGGCTAAGTGCACACCTTCTCTGGTACCCAATGAGCCCATTGTACTGTTAAGGGCCTGGCCTGGATCATCTCCAAGACCAGTTCTAGCTCTGACATTCTCTAAAATGATGACCTTGTGGGTTGCAAACTGTCCCAACTCTGTAGGCCATGGCCCCAGTCTGATGCAGACTGGTTAATAGGCAGTTCACAGTGTGCCTCACACCCCTTCTCTGACCATTGGCTGTGCATCTCTGGGGAAAATGCTGTGCCTGGGCCCAAGCAAGGTTGATTGCGTTGTTTGGACCAAATCGAGTCCAAAGCAGATGCTGAGTTTGGGGTTGGGGATTTTCAAATTCTCCAAAGAAACAAGGCCACCTTATGTATGAATCATTTCCCAATTTTCTTTTTGAAAATGAAAGCTTTCTTATTAAAAAAAAAAAGAAATGAGATACTATTTAATGTGGACTTTCATGCAGATGAACATGTAAAATTTGGAAATGATTTTGTGGAGTTCTTTTTCAATGGTGCTTGTGGCCAAACCAATGTGTTACAAGTGGGGGTCCTTTGAATCACACTTTATGTAAAAGTTAGAAATCTTGGAGGAGCAAGGTCTCTAAACAGAGTGCTGACTCAGGCTTCACATGGAGCCCCAGGTCCTCATGCTCTCTCTCAAAGGGGACTTTTCATGAGAACCAGCTCCAGCTGTCCATGCCCCCAGCTCATAATACAACTGCTCTGGGGCAGCAATGACTTGGAACACAAGCATGTATGCCCATCTGAAGACCTTTGATCGGCCCCTTGGTGCTACGTCCATGCCTTGCCCATTTCTGGTCAACTCTTCACCATTGTTTGCTCAGACAATGGCCCCATCTTCCTACCTATTTCCTGCTTCCCCACTTGCTCCTTCAAATGTGCCACCTTCCTGCAACTCCACTGGATGTCTGAATTCTTGAATCTGACCCCGGTATGCCTCTGCTTATAACCCTTCCATGGCTCCCCCATTGCCCTCAGGATCACGTCAAAGCTTCAAATGGTGGCCAGCAATGTTTGCCCTGCTTCTCTAGCCTCCTGTCCCACTGCTCCCACCCCTAGCCCATACACAGCCACCGGCGACCTCTCAAGACTCCATTGGCACTTCAGCCCCATCATGCCTGTAAGCTTCTGCTAACGCTGGTTCCTCTCCTGGCAGTGATGTGTGTCAGAAGATGCTGCTCTTCCTTCACAGCCCAGCTCCACCTGGCCATGCTTTGGAGTCCCCACAGGTCAATTAGTGTCATCCCCCAGCTCTAGGAACACCCGAACCCAGAGCTAACATAATACAGCCAGCTGAAGTGTTTGTGGCCGTGCTTAGGTCTATCTCCTACATTAGATTGTGATGAACACTGTACACATCGGGTCTGGTTCACCTGTGAGCTGCCAGCCACAGCCATGTGACTGGCCCAGAGTCTCAGCTCAGTGGTTGATGGTACTTGGGAGGACCCAACCACAACTGTCTTTAACTATGTGCCTGACACCAAGGAAACAATGAAGGCCAGCCACTGTCACTGTGAAATCTTAGGAAACACAGAATGAGTGCTGCTTGTCTACTTCATAGATGAGAAAACAAGGCCAAAGAGGTAAAGTTGCATGTCCAAGGTCACTGTCTTCATCTGCTCAAGCTGCTATAACACAAGAGGATAGACTAGGCAGCTTGCACAACAGACTGTATGTCCCACAGTTCTAGAAGTTGGACGTCTGAGATCAGGGTGCAGCTCTAGTGAGAGGTCACTTCTGGCTTGTGGATGGCCGTCTTCCTGCTGTGTTCTCATGTGGCAAAGAGCAGAGCTCCCACAAGCACTTGTGCCTCTTCTTCCAGGGGCACTAATCCCATCCATGTGGGCTCTACCCTCATGAACGAAGCCCCTCTCAGGAACCCTCCCAAATACCATCACCTCGAAGGGTAGGTTTCAACATGTGAATTGGGAACTACACAAGCATTCAGTGCATAGCGGTCCCACAAGTAAGAGGTCTCACTTTGTGCCCACACTGGGAGCCTCCCACCTCCCACACCAGCATCCCCTGTGGGCCCAGAGGGATTGCACCCTGTGGGACCTGGTTTAGGATTCCACTCATGTGCAGCCCAGAAATGGGGAGGCAGTTAAAGGCCCCATGGGGTGAGCCCCTGACCAGTGGGAACTAGAGATCTGTAGACACACTCTTTCCCTTTCTGCTCTGAGACATGTGGCCCTGAGATGCAGTCACACAGGGTTGTGTGGCCATCACAGGCAGCAGCAAGCACCCACATCTGGTCACTGGTCCTGGGGAAACCCAGAGGAAGGCACTCTGGTGTCTGGTGCAGAGCCCCCCCCACAGCAGCTGCTCCTTAAGTGCCAGGAGGAGATCCCGTATGCCAGGAAGGTGATCTTGCAGAAAGCCCTCTCTGGGGTCCCCACGCACGCATGATTGGCAGTCAGCCCAAGAACCAGTGTTCATCGCAAGGTCTGGGACTGGCCTCGGCTCCTCACCTGTGTGGGATCCCGCTCACTTTGCCGCAGCGGGGAGCGCCCTGACCTCAGGCCTCTTGGATTCAGACCAGAAAGAGGGCGGCGGGTTCTCAGAGTTAGGCAGCGCACAAAACACAGCAAGTGGGCAAACGGAGAGCTCACCCAGGGCCGCTGCTTTCTCCCAAGGGCTCAGCCCTGTCCTGGTGGCCTGCTTTGGGCAGCTTTCAAGGGCCTGCAGGGGTGTGTTTTGGTTTGGTCAGCTTTCACCAGAGTCTAAAGTTGTCTGTGGGGCAGTTGGTACCAAAGGAGCTACTAGAGCTGGAACCCCATTCCCTAACCCCTGGAAGGATTGGCTCCCGTCCTCTCCGAGCCCCAGCCCAAAGCAGGAGGAGGAATCGTCCCCATGAGGAAGGCATGACGGGCAGGCCTGGGTACCTCTCCCCCTGATTGGTTGGTCCACAATTGACAATGGGACCCATACCCTGTGCTGCCCCAGAAGCCAAGCATCCCTGACTTCCAGTCCCTTCTTGGTGAGTGCTTCTGGCCACAAGTCAGCTGACCACTAGCTCGTGGCAGTCCCCTGCCTGGCGGTCCCCTGGAGAGCACCCTTGGCCCACCTTCCCTTGGAGATCATTGGCACTGATGAGCATCAGTCCTCTCCCGGTTTCTAGAAATTCTCCTATGGGGGAACTGCTCCCCTTCCCCTCGGCTTGGCACCCCTTCTTGGGAGGCTCTTTCTCTCCTCCTAGGTCTTTGACCTATAAGCAGAGTGGGGAGGGATGGGAATGGGTGGCTGGGGCTTCCCCCTTGCCTTTGGGTTGGAAGATACCCAGTCACAGGCTGGAGGCAGGGCTGAAAGACGGTCCTGCACCAGGTGGAGACAACTTGGTGTGAGGCTGAGGCAGGTGCTGGCAGGGGTCTGACAGCACCTCAGGAGAAAGGGGCAGGTCAGGCCAGTGCCAGAAGGTGGGATGGACATGGGGTTATGCCTCAGTTTCCTGAGGCTGTGGTAAAAGATCGCCACAGCCTGGGTGATGTCCAACCACGCACATCTGCTCTCTCACAGGTCTAGAGGTCGGAAGTCCAAAACCAAGGTGTCAGCAGGGCTGGTTCCTTCTGGAGGCTCGAGGGGACAATCTGTTTTCTTGTCTCTTTCAGGTTCTAGAAGCTCATGGCCCTTCCTTCATCTTCAAAGCCAGCAAGGGAGGGTCTTTAAACCCCTCTTTGCTGCCGCCCTCTCTCTAGTAAGGACCCTTGGGATCACATCAAGCCCCCTCATTTCCTGTACGATGATCTCCCCGTCTCAGGATCCTTAACTGAATTGCACCCACAAAGTCTCTTTTGCCGTGGAGGGTAGCGTTCACAGACTTCAGGGACCAGCATGTGTCCTCACAGGGCAGAGAGCTAGAGCAAACTCTCTGTGCCTTTTCTTATAAGGACACTAATCCCATGATAGGGGGGAGCACCTTCATGACCGCATCTAGCCCTAATTACCTCTCAAAGGCTTCATGTGCAAATACCATCACATTGTAGGGGGTGGGTAGGACTTCAACACAGGAACTGGCATAGGGGAAGAGACATTCAGGTCACAGCAGCCCCCAAGCAAGCCCCCTATAGCACCAAAGAAGGCCAGCAGGACAGGAGCAGAAACTGAGCCCATTACAACAGGGGGCTAAACAGAAGCCAGCAGCAGTTCATAAGCTGGTCGCTCACTGGAATCTGGACATCAGTCAGCAGGGTCAGGGCTCCAGTACCTGGGACAAGACGCTGGGCATGAGCTGGGCTGGGCTTTAGGCAGACTCCAGGCCCCGTGGACACTCACAGGTTCCTTGGGCCTGAGCCTGCGGTTCGGGGCCAAGCTGCCCCACAACTGGGGAGAGGAAGGAAACGAGCTGGGAGCCAGGCAGGGCCTGACCCCAAGCTTCATCCTCATTCCGAGAGAGCTGCAGCTGTGTCTAATTGGGGCGTGATTCGATTTGAGAAAGGTCACTCTATCCCTCAGTCAAGGCCATTTTGCCATCACTGATTGAATACCTGCTGCATTCTAGGCCCATGCTGGCTGGAGGGCAGTGCAGTGAGGAGCAAGGCTTGGTCTCTGTCCTTCGAGCTTGCAGGAGAACCAGCACACAGTGCACACACACACACACACACACACACACACACACACACACTAAATAACCATGCTGGAGTAATTTGTTAGAGGGTCAAAATGAACTAAAACAGATTTTAAAGTTATCAGGAAAGGCTTCCTGGATAAGGCAGTTCTCAGGCAAATAGGAAAGATTTGACTTGGCAGAGGAGAAGACATCCCATGTGAGAGGACAACCGGGCACACAGGCTCTGAGGCAGGGCAAGCACAGCGCTGTCTAGAAGACTTTGATCTGCTAGTCTGGCCGGTGTGAAAGATTGGGCTGTGGGTGAATCCAGCAAAATCCGATCCATTAGCTGGGCAGGCAGGGAATGCCCTGCCCCCTGCCAGAGGGCTTTCAGTTCCTCTGCAAGGATTCAGGACTGTGTCCTTGAGCTAGCACCTCCCTGGAGGTGCCCTGAATGGCTGTGGGTGGAGTCAGTGGCCAACAGGTACACCTGCACAGCCTTGCCAGCTGATTTGATTGGTCAGGGACCCATTTGATTGGTCAGGGACTCCTCTGGGTCTGAGTAGCCTCAGCTGCTGCCAGCTATGGTGGGTCACTGTCTAGATGAGCCACAAGTCTAAAAGATTGAGAAGGACCCATTTACACAATGAAGAATTGTTGAGACTCTGAAAGCAAAGAAATAAGCTACAAATAGGTCTTTCTAAGCCTGCTGGTAGTTGGGAGGACGTGTCTGGAAACCCCACAGGAGGGTCTCCTACTGATCTAGGGTAAGGAGGGCGAATGAGGGTTCAGAGCAGCTGGCTTGAGAAGGCAGAGAAAGACAAGACTACAGAGTCTTGAGTCCTTGTCTGTCTGACGGGACAGCGAGTCCTATAGGAGGCAAGCCCCTATAGGCCAAATTCAATGTCATGTATATCTGAAGAGTTGCATAAGTTCTTGTGCTGTGCGGACTATTCTAACGGCCTCCTGTTCTTGTGTGTGATGCTCTCGGGGCAGCACTCTGAATGCCTTGTCTCTTCTGCGGTTGTGTCTTGTGCATTCTCTCTTGCTTTTGGAGCTTATATGTCCATCAATAAACTCTTGTCCTTTTCCAGCCTTGGGCCAGTTGTCATTTAATGACGGACAGTCACTAAGGTGTGCCTCTCGGATAGACGATCTCTTCTTGTCTAAACTGGGCCACACTGCATCTTGTCCTGGCCCATCCAGCTGACAGTCCAGTCTCATGCTCTGGCCTCTGTTTATAGGGCAGGTGGGGTGGTGGTTGGCCCATTCTGGAAGCCGTGAACATGGAAAGTAGAACCAGGGCTTTCCCAGCATGCTGGCCAGGGGCTGGGGCCACTGGGCCATTCCAGAGCTCTGTAGTGGGTTGAATGCCCAAGTACTAATCACTAGAATTTATAAATACCGCGTTCTACAGCAAAAGATGTGATTTAGTTAAGGAACTTGAGATGGAGAGATTATCCTGAATGGTCTGGGTGGGCCCTAAATGGAATCACACGTGTCTTTATAAAATGGACACACAGAGGAACATAGCCACATAAAGACAGAGGCAGAGGCCAGAGTGATGTGGCCACAAAGCAAGGACACCTGGGGCCATCTGAAGCTGGAACAGGTGAGGAAGGGACCTCCCCAGAAGCCTCCGGAGGGAGCGCAGTCCAGCCCACACCTCGATTTCTCATTTCCGGCCCCCAGAACTGTGAGAGAACACACGTCTGGTGTTCTAAGCTCCCAAGTTTGTACTGCTGTGTTACAAGAGCCACGAGAAAGGATTAAAATGTGGGAAGTTCATGCCAACGGAGTACAGACCTGTCCCTGGTCCCGGAACAAGATCCCCTGGGGAAAGACCCCACCTTAACCCAACCCTGACCAAAAGGCTGTTAGCTCAGACAGCTGAGAAATTTCTTCTTTTCCTATAGAAAAAAACATAATGGCGACCAGTGAAAGAATACACAGGCTTGGGCGAGGTGCTCGGGGCAGGCAGGTTGGCTCAGGACTCTCATCATTGTGCCAAATATGGGCAAGCACCAAGGTCAAAGGGGCAACCAATGTGTCCAGCCCTAGCTCCAGGGGCCCCAAGGGGTCTGGACAATTTGCACAAAATCATAGGGAGAAATACGAGATTCTGAATCTCAAGGCCATCAACCATGTGCCCCAGCACGTGGCAACGGAAGTGGGCCTTGGCCACAGGGCAATGTGGCAGCAGGCTAAGCCAGGGTACACATCAAAGAGGCAGAGCCTCCAGAATAAAGAAGGCGAGAGCCCTGATACTCCTTGGTCTCTTGGCTCAGCTCACTCTGGGTCCCCTGCTGTAGGAGGCCTGGAGACAAACACCAGGGTTGTGGGGGGGGCAGACCCCAGATGGGAAGGAGACACGATCCCCACAGTAGCTAAAGTGCACATGGGGGTCCTGAGTCATGTCCTAGGCTCTTCAGAGGGCTGGCTTGGGGGTCTTGGGGCCCAGGGTTGTACCTTGAGGCCTCAGAGGCTAGAACAGTTGTGGAAGTCCCCAGAAGCAGATCAGCACTCCCTACAAGGAGGCACTTGAAGGCAGCCAAGTTACCAAAACGTGGAAAGCTCTGCCATCTTGTGAGTTGTTTCTGAGGCCAGCTGGAACACGGGGTTTAAGCACAAGTTGTTGCTTTAAAAGGTAGAAAGCAATACCTCAGGAGACTAACCTCGCATCCCTGGAGCAATGAGTGGGTCTCCCTGACTGGGGCTCTGGCCTCCATGGAGGCCTCCTCAAGGAGGCTTGGTGTCAGGCGACAGAGTGTCCCCTGAACATTCAGGGCCTGTGTACTGAAGATTTCAAAATAGGTTGGTGAGAGTTCACACATGAGGGCAACGTAACGGTCACCTTCGTTTTCCAGGGTGTAGGCTTTGTTCTTCTAGAGATTTCTGTGTGAAAATCCCAAGAGGCGGGATGCCAATCCTTACTGGGACAGTTGGTATCTTGCTTAGGAAATGGCATTTATTTTTAAATGAGCAGTAGTACCCTTTCTGTCTATTCTTGGGGATAATTGTAGAAAGGCCCAGCACTGGTGTGGTGGCGGCTGCGGGGGCTGTGCCGAGTACCCGGCGGCCAGACTGAGGTGTAGGTGAAGCAGCATGTTAAGAGGGTCCAGCTCTGGATTCCCCACGGCTACCCTTGTCTGCTGAAAGCCCCCTGCATCGGAGCTAGGTGGGCTGCTATGGGGCAAGGGCACAGAGGGCTGGCCAATCTGCCAGGCTGCTCTTCTGATATTTGGGCCGGATAGTACTAGAAAGACGACGGCCTCCATAATGGGAGGCTGGTCTCGGCAGAGGCCTGGGAGCCCGACACCTTCCTTGAGGCCACAGATAGGAGCCACCTTCTGTATGCCCAGTGTTCAAACTGGGGTTATGGAAGCGCCTTCTTGTGTGAGAGAGAGGCTGCCTATGAGGAAGACATGTCGCCCGGGGGCGCGGGGAGGGCTGGGCTAGCCGGGGTGAGGCAGAAAGAAGTCTGGAGGCTGAGGGAGGGAGTGAGCCCTGCTACGGGAAGCTGGAGGCCGGAAGCAGAGGCCAGCAGAGCTCTGAGGCCCAGGAGGACAAAGGCTCTAAAGAGACTAATGGCAGGGAAGCCACAGACAGAGGGAGGCTCCCTGGTGAGAGGAAAGAATCGGAGAAGAAGGTAGAAAGCAAAATCTCTTGAGAGGAACTACAGACAGGCGACATGCCCACCTCTAGGAGTCAGGAGACCGGAGACAGCCTCAGCCAGCCACCAGCCCCTCACCAAGCCGAGACCCTTCCTCTCTCAGTCCGGGCCTCAGTTACCCCGTCATCAAGCGACCTGATCCAGATTATTGTTCTACACCCTTCCAGCATGGCCCATTCGTGATCTTTCCTCCTTTTCCCAGCGAAGCGTCCTCATCTCAGCTGACCTGTGCTAGTTTCCTAGGGCTACCATAAAAAAGAACCGTAAGCTTGGGGCTTAAAATGACAGAAATGCACTCTTGCACAGTTCTGGAGCCCAGAAGTTCAAAACCAGTATCGCTGGGCCGAAGTTAAGATGTCGGGAGAGTCATGCTCCCTCCAGAGACTTCTCCAGAGCTTCACCTGGCCGCCGCCTCTGAGTGTGTGCCAGGTCTCCCTCTGCTTGTTTCCTCGAAGGACCTCTGTGGCTATATTTATGGCACATCTAACTCAATGCGCCTGTGGTCCTGAGGGGCTTCTGAATTCTGAGGGGGGAGGGAGTGGGTCCTGGGCACGCCTCCACAGCCCACCCTGTAGGGAAAGGAAGTGTCCTCGGTGCCCTTCTCCCTCTCAGCACTGTGAGCAGCGCCCCCCGCTCCCTGACTTGGCCCCACCTCGTGAATCCATTGGTCCTTCCCTCCAAGATTCCCTCCCCAGGGCAGGCTCACACCCAGCCTGGCACATGTCCTCCACTGCCAACTCCCACGTTCTCCCTGGTGGGCCCTGACCTGGGGAACTCAGCCTCTTGGCTCATTTCCAAGAGCCCGAGTTCAAGTTCTGGCCACGCGCAGATCACTCCCCACAGAGGAGGACAGGAGGACCCCGCATTCCCTGTTAGCCAGTAACCCTAACAGGTGGGGGCCATCCTACGCACGTTTTCAGACGAGGAATATGGGGGCTCAGAGGTTCCATGGTTTGCCTAAAGTCACGCAGCTGATGTGGAGGGAGCGGAGAGCCAAGCAACTTTCTACTCCTCTCGCCACCCACGGTTGCGCTTCTCCGCACACACGCGGCTTAGAAATGAGGCAACATCAGAGACAGGCTGCTCCCGAAACGAGCTGCCTTCAGAGTCACACGGGGCTGAGACCCCGCAAGGGGTGAAACTGATCGGCTGCGGTCACCTGTGCGCGGCTGGAGGATGCGGCTGTCGGGAGTTTGAGGCTCTCGAAACAGAAATCTCTTCAGAAGTGGATTCTGCCAGCGGGGGTGACAAATTACCACCGCTCCTGACCAAGTTGGGGAGGAGTCTAAATAGAATAGAGCATCTGAGGAAGAGAGAGGCTGTTTTCCCATAACAGTGTTGTCATTGAGCTTGAATTTCAATGGAAGTGGTGAGGGGGAAGAAAAGCCCAAATTCAGCCCCAGCCAGAACAGCAGCCATGCTGGAGGGAGAATCAGGAGAGGACTCCCCACCAGGGCTGCGGGGGGGAGGCGGAGAAGCCTGGCCAGCGACGGGGAGAGGCGCGCGTGAAGCTGGGCCCCGGAGCCGTGTGGGGTCCTGCGGGGAGAGGAGGACGGCTGCCCAGCGGGCATCTGATCTTCACCCTCGCCAGGCTGGTGAGGGAGCTGAAGGGACTGTTGATTGTACTACCAAAGGCATTTCGGCTCTGACTCGGAATCAACAGGCAGAGCAAACGAGAGCCTTCGGAAGGAGGGATGACTGACCCTGGCTGGGGGAGAAAGCCCTCTAGGAGAAATGCAGCGGTCCGGATGACGGGGACGCGCGGACTGATAGGATGAGGGGCTCAGGGCCTCTTGGTGGGTCCCATCAGGTCTCCATTTGTCTGTTGATCCACGCGTCCCTTCCATCTGGCTTCCATTCCATGCCTCCCTCCAAGCCCGCCTGAACACTGGTCATGGGTCAGGCCCAGAACTGGGCTCTTTGGTGGAAAGCACAAACAGGAATCTGACAAGCAAATTGGACAGGTCTACCCTGCCTGTAATGAGAAGCCATTCTCCCCACCCCCACCCCGCCCCTACTCCACCCCTGCCCCCAGAGAACTGGCAGATGGAAAATGGTGCCCAAAGATATCAGGCCCTCATCCTCAGAACCTGCGACTGTTCCTTTATCTAACGCAAAAAAATGAATGCAATTATTTAGGATCTTGAGATGGGGGGGGATGATTCTGGATCATCCAGAAGGGCCAGAAATGTAATCACAAGTGTCTTTATAAGAGGGGAATTTAACATACACAGAAGACAGGTGGCATGTCCACAGAGACAGAGATGACAGTGATGGGGTTCCAAGCCAGGGAGAGCCCGGAGCCACCAGAAGCTGGAAGGGGCAAAGAACAGGTTTCTCCACCAGAGTTTGGAGGGAGTGTGGCCCTTTTGACACCTTGATCTAGCCCCAGTAATAATGGTCTCAGAATTCTGACCTCCAGACTGTGAGAGAAGAAATTTCGGTTGTCTCAAACCACCAGGTTCATGGTCATTTGTTAGAGGAAACTGATACCTCCTAGCAGCTCGGCTGTATGGGTTCACGAAGAGCCCATGTGAATGGTCACATCACTGAGCATTAACGGAACATCCCAGGCCAAGGGGTTACACGGTAAAAGTCCGGTTGAGAACTGTAAACTCTCCAGCCTCCATAGACCTGGTTCCATGGAAATCCTCACCATTCTCTGGGGAGAATCAGAAACACGGTTGATTTGATTCCTAAGTCGACTTTCTTCTGTCTAATTACACCTTTGCCTCCAGGCCTCATAATGGCTCAGGGTTGGGAGAGGAGCAGTTCAGGATCTGGGTCACATACAGTATCTCTGGGGAAGTTCCTCCCAGGAAATAGCGAGACTTTGTCCTCTCTGGGGTTTCAGGCCAGCTAAGCAGGCTTTGGTCAGCGGGAAGCACCTGCCAGGGCCCATCTCACTCAAGACAAGCCTTGACGACCACTGACCGAGGACATCCCCTTCCCTTCATGGGGCAGCATTCGCCAAACCAAGCTACACGGGCCCCATCACCACGCAGCCATCCTATGATGCAGCAAGATATCTCCCGTCTTGCCTGATCACAGAGAAAACTACGTCAGAGAGCTGGGGTGTGTGTGTGTGTGTGTGTGTGTGTGTGTGTGTGTGTTCTCACCCGTGTGTGTGGCCATGCTCAACAAATTGCTGGGGTTATGAGATGTTACCAAGAGCCTCATTGTGCAGAAGCCAGATGACTCTGCTTCCCTGGTCTCCTAAGCAGCTTCCTGCTCATGCTAAGCAGCAGTTTGTTATGAATCTTACCCGATAGCAATATTTCTATTTAGCGACACATATATAAGCTCGGCTTAGTCCAAAAAGATGTAACATGAGATATGTCTGCTCAGTCACTGTCTGGGGCCCTGTAATTGGAGCTTTATAATCAGCATGAAGTCACCAGCTTGGTTTTGCTCAAAGGGCACAGGGTGGGGTGTGAAAGGCAGACTGCTAAGGGCCCATCCACAGGAAGCATTTTCTAAATACTAGAGAGAAAGCGTCCAAAGAGCTCCCCTTCCCCATTGCCCATGGACCCCACTGCTGTGCCAGCCATTCCCCTTTTGGCTAATACCAAGGTCTGGGGCATCCACAGCCACCCCTCTGGCATGGGACGCCAGGTGCCAATGAGCCCCAAGGTCAGATGGGCTGGTAAGAATGGTCTGTCCCCTTACTTTTGCCCTCTACCCACACCCCCAGCCAGGCTTTCTGCACATGAGTGAGAGCTGGAACTGCCTAGTGGGTGCCAGCCCTCAACTGGACCCCATCCACAATGGAGCCAGGGTAGGAGGGAATCAAAGAAAGTTCTAAGTCACCTCTGTGCCGGGCTCTCAACTAGAGGCTGGTGACTCAGTAGAATCAGGTAGCGAATCCCCAACCAAGGGGCTTCTCAATCACAGGGGAACCAGAGGCATAAGCATTTAGAAGTTGTAGAACTTTTGGCAAAGTCACTTCACCTCTCTGGGCCTCAGTGCCCTCACCTGTAGACTGGGGCTAACGGGGGTAATAAATTTGAGTTTCCAAGGAGATAAGACATGGGCAAGTTCTTCCAAGACCATAAAGAGATGGCGAGTGTTACAGCAAGCCCATGTCCCACCATGCCCGCCATGCCCAAGGAGCAAGAGGAGGGTCCAGGAAACTTGTCACATCGGGTGACACATCTGGTTCTTAGAATTCCTAGTAGGGCTTTGGCTTGGCTTCCAGCCAGATGTTCTCATGGCCTGTTTGTCTCTTTCCTCCTGAACTAGGAATTTCTGCCACCCCGTCCACAAAGGTGAGCATGAGGGAGGTTCGCACTCCCTACCCTGAGAAGGTGTGGGGAAAACAGAGCCATTGCCTCCTCCAGATTGGTACCAAAAACCACCATGTTTTGTGTCATAGAATAAACTCTGAGCCAGGAGTTCACAGCTCTGGCCCTGGCCTGAGATATCTGGGTGACCTCCTTGGGCCTCACTTGCCTCACCTGTAAAATGGAAATAAATTAGTACATGTCTCACAAGGTTGTTATGAGGATGAAGAGAGAGAAATTGCTGCCAGAACACGATGGTGTAGATATAGTTGTCCTTATTTCCTCTCAGTACCTATGGCAAACCTCCCAAACATTATATGTAAAACAAAAATAAGAGGATTCTGAAAGGTAAAAGAAACAGACCAGCAGGGGACCAGGGGACCTGGGCGATGACATGTCAGGGAGGTTCCTGGGGTTCTTTCTGCCTCCTACGTCCCAGGCTTGGAGTGCGGACCCCGTACTTTCACCCTCACCAGGCTACAGTGAGGCATCCCCACCTCTCCCTGCTTCAGGGGAGTATCTCCAAAGGCCATATAAGGAGCCTAGATCTTCATCCCCCAGCCCCAGAACCAAGGAGATCCCCACCCTTCATGCCATGAAGGCCACGTGGGGACCAGTAAGAAGCTATCCCCCTACCCCTTTTGGCCAGGCAGGTGGCATCAGTCGGAGGCCCGAAGGACAACGTGAATTCCTACTCCCACTCAGCAGTAACGAGGCATCCCTTCCTCCCCAGCCCACCCCCATCCTCAGGGCGTCAAAGGAGTGTGAGCTCCGAAGCTGGACTTGCAACCCCATCTGGCGATAACAAGGCAGCACTCTCCTTTTCCCGCTGGACAGTGTCAGGCGAGGCCGGCTGAAACAGATTTCAGGAAAGCCTCACAACGTAATACCTAAAATGCCTGGGATATAATCAAGACCACTTGTTGTACCAGGAACCAGGGAAGTCACAACGCTAATGACAAACGGGAATCAACAGACACCAACACTGAGACAAGTCAGATGTTGAAATTAGCCGACAAGAATTTTGAAGCAGCTGTCATAAAAATGCTGCAGCTCTCGATTACAAACATGCCCGAAACAAGTAAGAATATAAAAACCTTAGCAAAGAAATAGAAGATACAAAAGAGAGTTCAACAGAATTTGAGGCCTGAAAAATGTAATAACTGATGTGAACGTCTCTCCAGGTCGGAGGATCCTTAGTGAACTGGAAGCTAGAAGAATAGAATGTACTTAATCTGAACAACTGAGAAAATTGACTGGCAGAAAAATGAACAGAGCCTGAGGGACCCGTGAGACTCTGATGAAAGGTCATTAGAGCATCATGTCATTAAAGTCCCAGGAGGAGAGAAAAAAGAGTGTGGGTCTGAAAAAGTATTTGAAGAAGTAACAACTGAAAATGTCCCAAATTTGTCAAAAGACACCAACCTACAGATTCAAGAAGCTGAGTGAAACGTAAATGGAATAAATTCAACGAAATGCATTCCAAGACACACCACAGTGTGAAAGGAAGGAAGGAAGGAAGGAAGGAAGGAAGGAAGGAAGGAAGGAAGGAAGGAAGGAAGAAAGAAAAAAAGAAGGAAAGAAAAAGGAAAAATTTGAATGAAGTGAAAGAGACGCTCCCTTCCCTCTAGGGGAATCATTTGAACGATGGACAAAGAATGGCTGAAGGAAGGTCTCTAAGTAGAGAACAAATGATAAAAGGAGTCTTGGAACATCAGGAAGGAAGGACTACAGAAAGTAAAATCCTGGGCAAATACATACAATTTCTTTCCTCCCAAGTTTTCCAAGTTATTTTCCAAGCAAAATGGATAACATGAGGAAGGCTCCGCTTAGGTCCTCAGACAGGTGACGAATGAATCAAGCAGGATAAAGATGCGTGTATACAGTAAGGAAACTAGGTGTGGGAATATAACTGGAAAAAAAAATAGGGCGAAATCTTAAGCAGTTGTTCCTGGGAGAGGGAATTATGGGTGGGTTTCCCCCTTCAGCTTTTTTTTTCTCTCGATGCTTTTCTACTTTTGCCTGAATTGTCTCCATAAGCCTGCTTGGCTAATCAGAAAAAGAGAAAGCATTCAGCAGAATGACTGATAAAAACACTGCTCCTGGAGAGTAGAGAGGAGAGTGACTCATTACACTTGGGAGAATTTAAGAGGACTTCACGGAAGAGGCGGCATTTGGATTTGCCGCCTGGAAGGATGCATGGGGTGGAGAGGGCTGGGGAGGACGTGCCAAGCTGGAGAAACAGCATGAGGAAAATCACGAAGTTGAGAAAGTAAAGGACATGGGAGGATGTTGTCCTGTGTGACCAGCCTGTAGGGCTTAGGAAGGACGCAGTGGAGGCCTTTTGTACTCGGCAGGTGCCAGAGTGAAAGGCAAAGTGTGCACTCAGTTTGCGGACTGGCAAGCCTTACGACCAGGGGGCTTCTGAGAAATGTGGGCACCTGCCTCGTGGGCCCGCACTCGATGCTCACCTAACCCTCCTTCTTTCCCAAAGGAAACACGGAGGCTTAGTCCCAGCCTGTGCATTTCCTTCTTCCTTCCTTCCTATTCTCCTGAGTGTCGCTTCCCTCTGGGGGAAGATGAAAAACAACTCGATTGTTCTCCCCATCGCACCCCTGAGGACCGAACACACATCTCTTCTCCATCCCCACCACTTTCTTTCCCACACGAAGTCACCCTCTCCCCGCTCACACACCTGTGACACAGGCACGCTCATTCTCAGATCTCTCGGTGTTCTTCTCTCAGTCCACGTGTGTGTGTGCGCGCGCGCCTTTCTCTTTCTGTCTCTCTCTCTCTCTCTCAATTTTTAGATCAACAGCTAAATCAGGTTCGGGCCTTACAGCATAATGAATGCCATTTTTCTTCAGGTGCTGGGGTTCTGAGGGTTGTCTCCGCTGACTAATCCTTCTCCGCCGGCAGAATTCTGGCCCCAAAGCCAGGTATAGGCTTTCAGTGGTGGTGACAAGGGCGAGGCCCCTCTGATGAGCATCCCTGACCCCCGCCTCATCCAGCCTCCGGATGTGACCCGAAGCGATCCCTCGGGAGACCTCAGGGTTTCCCAAGCATCAAGCCCAGCCCCTTCCTTCTCCAGTGGGCTTCAGGGGAGCCGGCTTCCCCGGCCATCAATCTTCCCAAACCTGCACCTGACCTGGTCATCTTGGGGACCTAGGCAGGGTTTCCTGTTTCCAGCCATTGTCAGGGGCCTCGGAGGCTGGGTGAGACGGGGAGCCGGCTCCTGTCCTCCCCCTCCCGTTGTCACAGGGCCGCGGGCCTCCGGTCGCGGCCGCCCAGGTCCCGGGGAGCTGCGGGGTGGGGCTCTCCCCCGGCAAGTCGTCCCCATCCCCCTCCACCCTGTTATCACCTTGGCAATTTGTACACTTAATAGTATGACTAAGTGACAGTTACATAATGTGCCCGCCTCAAGCCGAGATAGAAAATGCGGCTGAGGTATTTTTGTTTCTTACTTTCCAAGCTTGCCAGGACGTCCACATGCAAGAGCTCTCGCTCGATTTCGGGTCGGCGCCTCATGAATAAAACATTAGAGCCTGCCCGATTCAGAGCACACCTTTCAGCCTGCCCCGGGAGGGCAGGTGGGCTTGCCTGTCCCCTCCCGACTTCCCGGATCGGCGGGAAGTCCCCGCGCCACCAGCCTTGCCTCGTGGCTCCTAAATTCCCCTGAAGCCAGGGCCCAGAACACATTTCCTTTGATGACAGGCGACCCGGACGCTGGTAACAGGGGCTTCCTGCCTGCTGGGCTTCCAGGCTCCTCCTGGGGCACCGCGTGTGGACGGGAGCTCACAGCCCCCGCTGGCTCCTTTGCCCTCTCCTGGGGCCAAGGGTGCCCACCAGGGGCTCCTCTTCCTTCTGGCACACCATGTTTCTGAGCTACCCGGGGTAGCTCTGCCACGGAGGGCTTTGTCTAAAGACCCTCAACTACCTCGTGGTGCCTCTCTGCCTCGGAAGGCTGGGTGTCATTACCCATGTCCCTCTGGATCTGCCACGTGGGCTCCAGCAAAAGTCTTTAGCCCAATATGCTTTCCCTCAGCTTGGGAAACAGGTTCTGTCAGGAAGGACATTTCCTCTTCACTCATTTGCCTTGTTGACCCTGGAGCCCTCGAAGTGGGACCTTGGGAATTTTGAGGGAGGGTACAAGGTGCAGTTAAGGGCCACAGTGGGTATGGGAAGGAACAGAAAAGAAGACTAGATGTCTCTGTAGAGGTAAATATGCCTATGAGGAAATTAGAGGTTTATTAAGGGGTGCTGTCAAGAGGAGGCTTGGGTAATTAATTCTTATGGAGGCCAGAGGTGATTCCAGTTCTTGAGTCCACAGGAGGGAGGTGTGGACCCAAAGACCTATGCCCCCTCCCACCTCCCCCAGGCCTCCCCACATGTCTCTGCAGCTGGCTCCTCCCAAGACCCACACTGTTTTGCCTGTTGCCTGGCAGCAAGAACTCGAGGCTCCTACGGCCTTCAGGGGCCCATCTCAAGAGTCAAGAAAAAAGTCAACAGGGGATTTACAGAGAAAGGAGTTCTGAGGTCCAAGCAGTTGCAAAACTCTGCATATCCTGTCCCCATCTTAGCAGATCCTAATGCCCATGACACAGTAAAGGCCCTGAGAAGTCCTGTGGTTTCACTTTGAAGAAGGTAGCATTTCTCAAACATATTTGAATTAAGATATTTTGGCATGACAGCCCTATTAACAAAGGGTCCGTGGAATGTGCCGCAAAGATGGCCAAGAAACCTAAATAAATAAATAAATAAATAAATAAAACCTAGAGGAAAGGCATGGAACAGATTTTCCCTTAGAGGCGGAGAAGGAACCTACCCTGCCAACACCTTAGCCTCAGACTTCCAGCCTCTAGAACTATGAGAAAACACATTTCTATTGTGTAAGCCCTTCGGCCTGTGGGCCTGAAGGCAGCCACAGAAAACTTGTGCATTCATGTCCCCCTCCCCTGCCTCTGACTCGCCCTGTCGCTCACTCTCAGTGGAGGGTGTGAGAATTGTGTCCAGGTCATGCTTCCTACACCTTTAAGCCAGGAGAGGTTTCCCGTCAGTCTCTGGCTGCCGGCCTGACCAGCCAGAAGCCAGCCTGTTCTCCTTTAGAGAGTGCAGGATCAAAAGCCCTGGAAATGCGCAACATTTTGACCCGTGAAGTCTACCTCTGGGAGTCTGCCCTGGGAAAATCACCTGCGTGCAGAAAAGTGTCGCACCCGGAGACATCCACCTCAGTAAAATGAAGGAAAACCAGGAGCCAACAGGAAGTACCCCCAAGTGGGTGGGGTTAAGATGACATGCCTCCTATTCCCTGGGACCACTTCCCAGAAGAAATGTGTCGGACTCTCCTTTGGGGACGAACACAAGCTAAGATAATATTCTGGAAAGTGGTCCCAGGGAATAGGAGGGAGGGGCAGGAAGAAATGAAATGGGTATGTTTTCAGTGGGTCGGATATATCATCTGTCACAGCTATCTTAGGGGAGCGCTCTGCAGAAAGTGGGTGTGCCACCGAAATCGAGCAGGCAGGTGGGAGGAGGGGGGACCTGAAGCTACAGGCCAGCTGACACAGGTGGGGAGCTGTGACAGATGATACACCCAACAAAGACGTGGTTATGTGGACAATGCTTATGGTAGCAAGAAATCTTGAAGAAGGGATCCAGCATTTTTGTCTTGCACTGAGCCCCACAATTTATGTAGCCAGTCCTGGCTGGGCTCTACTCCCAGAGCGTCTGCTTGATCAGGGGCAGGGCCCGAGCATGTGCATTTCCAAGAAGCTCCAGGTGATACTGTTACTACTGGTTTGCGAACCGCACTTCGGGAACCACCGATGAAATAGCTCGCAGGTGCATTTAATAAAGTGCTTACAGGGGGCGCCTGGGTGGCTCAGTGGGTTGAAGCCTCTGCCTTCGGCTTGGGTCCTGATCCCAGGGTCCTGGGATGGAGCCCCACATCGGGCTCTCTGCTCAGCGGGGAGCCTACTTCCTCCTCTCTCTCTGCCTGCCTCTCTGCCTACTTGTGATCTCTGTCTGCCAAATGAATAAATAAAATCTTTTTAAAAAAAGAAAGTGTTTACAGACTGTTAACTACTTTGCAACAGAGAAAATACATTGAAGATCAACCGGAAATGAAGATATGGCAGGTCCCCAATGAGAGTGCAAGTCAATGAGAGATCCCAGAATGTGGTTCAGGGACAATGGGACCCCTGGAGACGTGTGACCTGTCTATTCAGCATGTGGCTTAGCACTGGTTTTGATCCACTCCCTGTGGGTTCCCATCAGTGGTCAGCACCTTTCCCAGCGGCAAGAGTGTAGGGGCCACTTAACTGGGCCTGGTCTTAGGTCCTTCAGGAAGTGTGATAACAAGGTGTGCTTTACAGAGTTTTGGGTGGTGGTTGAGGTCTTGAGGCCCTAACTTATGATTCTTGGGAACACATACCCCTGGGGGGGG
>RCUC01043935.1:0-14483 GCA_003697995.1 Taxidea taxus jeffersonii
GGGGGGGGGGGTGGAATTAATCTTGACTGACACCATGCCACACAGGCAAGAAAAAAATCAATTCTATGTGGATTTTAGTCCAAATGTGAAGTATTAACTAACAAAGTTCTGGGAGATAACACTAAAGAATATATTCATGGAGCGCCTGGGTGGCTCAGTTGGTTAAGCGACACTCTTGGGCTCAGGTCATGATCCTTGAGTCCCAGGACTGAGTCCCACATTAGGCTCCCTGATAAGCAGGGAGTCTGCTTCTCCCACTGACCTCTCTCCTCTCATGCTCTCTCTCTCTCTCAAATAAATAAATAAAAGCTTTTAAAAAAAAAAAGGAATACATTCATGACTTGTACTATATAGGTGATGATTTCTTAGAGAGAGCACAAAAAGCACTAGCCATAAGAAAAAAATCGAGGGATGCCTGGGTGGCTCAGTTGGTTGAGCAGCTGCCTTCGGCTCAGGTTATGATCCCAGCATCCTGGGATCGAGTCCCACATCGGGCTCTTTGCTTGGCGGGGAGCTTGCTTCTCCCTCTGCCTCTGCCTGCCACTCTGTCTGCCTGTGCTCGCTCTCTCTCTCTCTCTCTAATAAATAAATAAATAAATAAATAAATAAATAAATAATCTTAAAAAGAAAAAAATCGATAGGTTGGACTAAAATAAAATTAAGACCCTCTCTCCACCAAAAGACACAAAGAGTGAAAGGGAAACCACAGAGTAGAAAAAAAGATATTCGGAAAACAGATATTCAGTACAAGACCTGTACCAAGAATACATGAAGAACTCCTTCAAATCAATGAGGAAAGGGCAGACAACTCATCTTTTAAAAAGGTCAAAAGGCATGAACAAGCACTTCACAAAAGAGGATATCCACATGGCTGGGGGGAAAAAACATAATACATATGAAAACATTTCATCTCATTAGCCACCAGAGAATGAAGATGAAAACCACACTGAGATACCACTACATATGTCACCAGAATGGCTAAAATGTAAATGACTGACAATACCAAGTGTCAAGTACGCGGAGAAACTGGAACTCTCACACGCTGCTCATGGAGAAGATGAATTGATACAACCACTTTGGAAACTGCTCAGTCGTGTCTACCAAAGCGAAGCAAACATACATATACCATATGACCCAGCTCCCCCGCCCCCACCCAAAGTATATACCCATCAGAAGTGCATTCACCAAAAGATTTGCAAAAGAACAGTCAAAGCAACAGTACTCAGGCCTAAAGCAGGACACAACCCTAACATCCATTGACAGTAGAGTAAATAAGTGAATAGTGGTACACTCTGACAACAAAATAAATACCTTTATAGGAACAAATTAACCACCACTATACACAATATAGATGAATCTCACACACGTAAAATTGAACAACAAAAACAAAAACAAAAACAGAAACAAGCCAGGCACTAAGTATATACTGAATGATTCCATTTATTCTGAATGATCAGAAATATGCAATACTCATGCATGAAGGTAGTAGGATATTAAGACCTTGGCAAGGCCCCATGACTGGCAGAAGCCCAGCTGGGCTTTTGGAGGGCTTGAAATGCTCTATTTCTTCATCTGGGTGGCAGTTACACTATGTATCCATGCGGCTGCACACTCACACTTTGCACACTTATGCTTTTCTGATCTATGTTTCCTTCAACAGGAAGTTTTAAGCCTAGCTATGAAGAGGCAAGAGTGAACAGGTCATAATTGTGGGGTAACAGAGTTGAAAGAGGGGTTCCTAAAGACAGAAAAAAAGGGGGGTGCAGGCATGTGAACCAAGCTGCAGGCAAAAAGCTGGCCGTCTCTTGCTGAGATGGGAGAGACCCTCTCTGCTGTCTGCCCGAGCTGGGACTCTGTGTCCTGCCCACAAGTGCCCAGGCACGGTAGAGGTACAGTAGACGAATGCAAACGACCCCTCTGGATGGTGCTTCAGAGGCCAGCAAACACTGCTTTCATAGTCATTCCTGATCACAGCACAGAGGACTCCAGACCTCGTGTTATCAGGAATTCTAACAACTTGGCCAAATAGCCAAATGGCATGACTTCCATCT
The DNA here is from genome assembly GCA_003697995.1 of Taxidea taxus jeffersonii. Lineage (NCBI taxonomy): Eukaryota > Metazoa > Chordata > Mammalia > Carnivora > Mustelidae > Taxidea > Taxidea taxus. The sequence continues at coordinate 2,052 of RCUC01043935.1, forward strand.
TCAGAGGAGGAAACAGATGCATGTCATGGGTTCGCAGCTATCCTGCAAAGTCATACAGTCCCTCAAAGACTAGGGACGCCAAGACCCCGAGTCAGGAAGGTCCACAGAAGCCAGGGGACTCCGCTGGCTGTACAGTCCTGGAAAGTACAGGGCTCTCAAATGGAGTTTCATGTCCAAAAACCTCAGTTTCTATAAAATTGGAAAACGTGCACAGTAGCTTGAAGAGACTATGAGGCCGGCATGTACTCGGGTGACCACAAGGGCTTGTTTCCTTCCTCCTCCCCCTTCCCTTGGAGAGCAGAAGGTTTTCAGAAAAGACAGACAGCCCTGTCTTGCCAGGAGTCCCCACAAACCAGGGATGCAAAGGTCTCTAGGAGTCCAGACTCATTCTTGAGACCATGCAACCTCCTGGCAGGACACTTGCGTGTCTGCAGGACAGCTCATCTCTTTCCCTTCGAAGCACTCATTCAGCCCATCCACAAGGGCATCTGTGTTTCTACGTGGTTTGGGTGTGTTCGCTTTTCCTAGATGCATGGGCAGGGGGGCAGGTGCGGGGGGGGGGGGTGTGGACACAATAGCACAAATGTGTAGGTTTGTGTTTCAAGCTGCAGCTGTTTATTTCCCCAGATGAATTTTAAAATCACTCCAGATTCATCAGCATCTTCAAGGAAGACTTCTAAAGAGCAACATGTTCAAAACCCAGAAGCTGTGCTGGGGTAGGGAGGAAGAGAACCAGACCAGGGGGCAGGACACACAAGGAGCTCCGTCTTTAATAGTCCCCCTCACCACTCAAGTTCTGCCACCCCCTCGGGAGAAGCATCTGACTCCCCCCACCATGTTCACATGGACCTCAACTTAGTCAAGGTCAACCAAGAGCCCCAGGAGGCTGGAGAGGTACCACCACAGCACCCATGGCACCCACCTGACTTCGCCTTCTAGCCCTGTGTCAGGGGGAAGCATGAGGAAGGAACAGCAGGAGGGAGACAGGCTTGTCTGCACAGACATCCGTTGCTGAGCCTCTCCTAGTCGAGAGATTTTAACTTTCCACGCCTAATACTCAGCACCCATCTAGAGGGCAGGGGACCTTTTATAATGCTTATGGGAACTGGAGAAAGTTACCAAACATCCACGGGCCTCCATCTGTAAAAACGAGATGAGCTTATTAAAGACTCTCAAAGGTCCCTTGCAACTCTGATGTTCTGAGTCATCAGGGCTCACCATAAAATAAAAGAAAAAACTAAAATGAAATAAACTCTTCCTTTTCAAAAAAAAAAAGGGGGGGAGGTCATTCGCACTTCCTCCGCATTTAACTTACATGGCGGCCCCTGCCATCCTGGCCCAGCCCCCTCCAGAGACAGGAAATGGCCCCAGTCCCCTCCTCTGGCATGGTGGCTTCATCTGCAGAGTATTTAAGTGGTGATGGCTGTCCGGACAGAGCCAAGGCCGAGAGGGCAGGAAGGCGTCCCCTTGTTCTGAGCTCAGGAGACTATGAGGAAGTCGAACAGCTGTGACAGGTCTCCAGGCAAGTCATACCCCTGCTGGCAGCGTCTGATGGCTTTCTGTGTTCATCTGCTCAGATGTCCTTCTGGAGAGGGCCTTGACTTTAGACGGGTGGGGCCCCTCACAGCAGGGGAACAGGCGCTCCCCACCCTGCTCCACTCAGTCTACATATCCCCCAGCAAGCGGAGGCAGCAAAAGGGACCTGGAGATGTTAGCAAACCGAGGCAGGAAGTAACAATGAGCAGATTCAACCTGGAAAAATGTGGCCGTTGCATCTGGGGATAAATAATCAGAAACACAAATACTCAGGTGGGAGGGAGATGCCTGGAACAGGAAGCAGCCAGACAGCATTTGGACAGGAGCTTGCAATGTGATCTAGTGACAAAGAAACTGCCGGGGGATTCACGAGCTGTATGCACAGAGGTGATACCCCAACAAGAACAAGGAAGGAACAGGGGTGGGGCCCAACAGCTGTTCTTGGCCTCTCTAGAGGCCAGGACTAGGTGGACCAAGGGACTGAGATGGCAGCAAGAGAGGTTCAAGTCAGACTCTAGAAAGAACCTTGTCACTACAAAGCATAGGGATGTATTATCTGAAGTGACAGAGAAGTCTCTGGGCAGTTGTCTGAAGGACACATACAAGGAAGCCTGCAGGACAAGATGGCCTGCAGGACAAGATGACCTGCAGGCATCCCATGCAGCCTACCAAGGAAAATGGGACTCTGCAAAAGATGGCAAGCAGGCCTGTTTACCGATGCCCAGGAAACAAACATGGAGGAACCCAAACCAGCCCCAAACACTGAAATGCAAGATCTGAGAAAAATCCCACGACTGGCCTGAGTCTGAGACAAAGTTAGGAAAAGGGGCCCAATCCACAGATGGCCAGACTCCCTCCTCCTCGGCCCCATAAAGAAGATATTTTCCAATCCTCCCACTGGCTCCATTGCCTGGGACATGGGAGCCTCAAAATGAGGCTCTGGAGACAAATCCCCAGGTACGTGAAACCCAGCGGGGCCAATCAAGTGCATGCCATCTGATCTGCTCCTTCACCAACAGATGGTTGCCCTGGAGGGAGTTAGGATAGACCGCAAGTAGAACTTCCCTCTTGAGTTTTCCAATACCGCACAAGCAAGTGAAAAAGCCCGTTTACGTTCTCTCTTCCTTCTGTAGGTTCCGGGGCCACAATGTGCTTAGAACTGTATGGCGTAGAGCATTTCCCACCGAAGCATGGCGAGAGAGGTATGGGAGTGCCCTGTGCAAGTCCAGGTTTAGAAAGCAGATCAATGACACTGATTGTTCACTTTGAAAAAGTACTTACTTTAACAAGTGACATGAAAACCCTTCAAGCCTGACGAGGATTTTAAAATTCGGTATTCAGTGTAACAGGTGAGACAGCTGACAGCTCAAACCAGGGCACAAAGATTGCAGACCTAGTCACAGGCCCAGGGAGGCGAAGGTGTCTCTGATTCCAGGCGAGTCACCAGTCAGCCTTCCGGTAAGGTATTTGAAAGAGCTTTCCAGAGACCCCAGAAAGAAGAAAAAGGGGGGGGGAGAAGCCTTCTAAATAGGGGCTCCCAGGGCATGTGCACAACAGGCCGGTGTCATGGTCTGCCGCTGGTCCCCGAAGCCAGGGAACCACTTGGACGGGAGACTATGTCTCATTTATAGACAGGTCTGCCTAGGGGCCAGAAAAAGACAAAAGCGCTTTAGGGATCTCTGGATCTGAGACCCAGGAGCTGGAATAGCAACCAAAACTGAACCACTTGTGTCCTTGACCAATACTTAGTGTCCACCATGTGTCAGATATTTCCTCAAAACAATTCAAAGAGATCCACCAAGAAAACTGAAGGGACAGGAGACGCCACACAACTTGCCCAAGGTTAGACATCACTCAGTGGCTGAGCTGGGTCTCAGACTCAGTCTGGTGTTCCAACTTTACTTATATCAGAACTTCCTCCTTCAGGAAACCTTACGGCCCTGTTCCCCTTGGCTCCAGTCACCCCAGCAGGACAGTCAGGATGTGTGCCTACGTACACAGGCAAACAAAGCCTGGGCAGCTACTAGTTACCCAAACCAGTGAAGGTGAGGGGTGGCGCAGAGAAGCCACAGCCTGGAGGGTATCACACTCTGCATCTGAGGGAGGAAGATCCCAGCATGTCTGTCTGATTTAGCGGGGCTTAGGCTAAGATTAATGACTGAATTAGCTTCCACTTCCTGAGCATCCTAACAGCAGGAGGGAATGACCCAGAATGTAGGAGGCCATGAGCAGATTAACCCCTCCCCCTCACAAGAAGCCCCAAGTGGAACAACCCTGCACATTTACAGGGGTCATCCTGCAGGACCCTGAAAAACTGCCTGCCTTCTGTTTCCTTCATTAAACACTGACCCCTCCCACCCCCAGTTGTACTGACCACGTCCCCCTCCTTCATCCCAAATCAGCAGAGAGGCCTTTGTACTTAAGGGCATTCCAACCCTAATGTGGCCTGGCTGTTACGGCATCAGGCTCTAAGGTAAGCGGCTTATGACAGCTGGGGGAAGGAAGGAGGGAGGCCTGTGGGGGCCATGGTGCTTGGAAAAAGAAAGAGCCAGTATGGTGTGATTTCCAGAGCCCCGCTCCACCTGCTGGTATCCAAAAGCCTGAAGCTTTGATCCCCATTAAAGTGCAGCTGGTACAAAGCAGGGTGACGTGAAGGGTCTGAAGGAAAGGGACATGAAGGAAAGACCTGAGAGTCCATGCAGAGGATGTGGCGTGATGGGAAAACCGGACAGGGAGAAGGCATGCAATGGGAAGGCTGAGCACACTTAAGACCAACACCTCTTGGTGTTTCCTGCCTGAAGGCAGGAAAGGGCAGGACACACACTTGAGGATCATCCCAGCCCCACTCCCGGGGGAAGCTGACCTTCTACCCTGGCTCACTGCCCTCCCTACTGGGGCCCCAAGAAGCTCCAGACCCATGCACTCTCCAGTTCTTGCCATGTCGCCCTAGGTCACCCCTCCCACCCTCCTGGGCAACCCTGCTGCCTCTTGTCCCTGCCTGCTGGCTCCACACCCATCAAACCGTCTCAGGACCCGTCCTCAGTAGACTGACTCTCGCCACAAACACAAATTACAAACCTTGTAATGAAAAGTTATCTGCGGGGTGCAACCGTTCCCCAGCCCGTGGCCTCCCACGCAGATAGGAAGGAAGACAGGTGTGCACCATAGGGAACCAAGAGGTAAGCAGACAATACTGTAAGTTCAGAGCCTGCCCTTTCCTTTCCTGAACCTGCTTTAACTGCTGAGAATAAGGTTAACGGTGAGAATAAAGCCATCCCTTCCCCACACCAGGCTCAGATGGCAGAAGCATTATCCCTGGAGAGGTGGGACACCAGAGGGCCTGAGAGCTCAGGCTCAGGGTCTGTCTGAATCCCTTCCTGACACCAGCTGATTGACCCTGACCGAGTTAGGTAACCCCAGTGTTCTTATCCGCAAAAGAGCCGTAGTAGGAATAAATACTTCAGAGGCTTGTTATCAGGATTTAATGAGTTACCTGATGCACTGAGCACAGTAGAAGTAATTGTGGTCATTACTAGTAACTTGGAAAGCGAGGTAACATAGCCGCTCAGGGAGGGAAGGGGCCAGATTCCCAAGGCGGGAGGGAGAGAACGTGTAAGCCCTGCCCCTGCTGCAACACCGGGACTACTAGGGACTGGAGGAAAGTAAAGTCCCAATGCCAGAGGCCCTTCGGGGCACAGCCATGGGTTATAAGGGCAGCTCCTGATACAGTGTCCACAGCAAATATTGTCTGCATCTTCTTCTGAAGGACTGTGTAATTACATGCCAGAGACTGGCCTTGCATAAACACAACCACCACTAAGTGCTTCACCACAGGGGTCTTTGGGGCTGTGGGATTTGCCCACCAGTGTAGAGCTAAAGGCTGCTGTCAGCAAGAAGAAAGGGAAGCAGCTAGAGAGGAAGGAGGTTGGAATGACACAAAAGGACAGCTGACAACCCCCAGGGCTCCACCTCTGCCCTGGGGAAGGCACCAGACTCCCCTTAACGCTGGACCTGCGGGCAGCCTGTAAGGGCTCAGGCCTAGCCCACAGGTCTCCTGACCCCCCAGCTCTCCCTTCCCCAACCTCTCCCCTTCCTCACTCTCCCTCCACCCCCCACTCCTCCCTCCCCTCACACTGGTCTTGGCTCCCTTCAGCCTTCTCCTCAGGGTGAGTGGCTCTGAGGGGAAAGTGGGCTGCTGCTCTGGTTGGAGAAGGAGGTGAGGGAACCAAGGAGAGGGAAGAATGGGAGAGGGCTCACAAGAAGCAGCGAAGGGACAGGCTCCAGGTGGCTGTGAGAGGGGCCCTCTCTGGAAAGCCTCCCCTGCCAAGCCCTACTCTTATGGCTCTCTCCCTCCCCTCGATGCTACAGCACATTGTCTCTGCTACACATTTGAAACAATGCAGCAAACACTGTTGAGTATTAATTATGTGCCAGACACTGTACAAAGAAATAAAGCAGAAAACACAATCCCTGTTTCCAAGTCCAGTCTATCCAGGGACAAGCGAAGCTCAGAGAGGGTGTCCTAACTACTTTTGTGATGTTGCCCAAGTATGGAACAAGGAGCATCAAATAATAGATAGAACAGAGTACCAAATAGCATGATTAGGGGCGCCCAGGGGCCTCAGTCAGCTAAGCGTCGGACTCTTGGTTTCGGCTCAGGTCATGATCTCAGGCTCGTGGGATAGAGCCTCAGGCTCTGTGCTCAGCAGGGCGTCTGCTTGGAAATTCTCTCCCCCTGTCCCTCGCCCCAGTCACATGTGCACGTGTGTGGTCTCTCTCTCTCTTTCAAATAAATAAATAAATCTTTTTTTTTTAATACCATTTTTGAATAGTGAGAAAGTTAGCCCCTTTCCCATTACCCTGCAAAGATAGAGTCTCAATTAGATATATTGAGGGTCATGTGGTCAAGGAAACTCCACACCACTCCTATAAGGAACTGTGAAAACAAGGACACTTCATTTTCTGACATTTATGAAATATTTTCCCCGGTGGAAGGTGCTGGCTACAGGTCTCAGAAAAGAAAACTGACCCAGCATGCCTGACACACTTGCACAAAAAGCAACATCAGTGAATCCTGCTGGTTGCCCTCCACACACAAAGCTCTTCCCACTACATTCTGCGGCTGGGCAAGTCCAGGGGACCGCAGGAAATAACTCCTACTGATAGCCACTGGTTTTCTAAAATGCTCCACTATCTGAGCTGGGACTCCTGGGCCCTGATCACAGACCATGGCATGAGCTGGTCTGAATGCATCCCCTTCCAGTCCCACAGTGCACGGTGAGAACGATACACAGCAACACACACGACTGTGTAACCAGGGCTGGGTGGTGTGTGCAGGGAGCCAGCAGCAAACTCACGCAAACTCTTAGGGCCCCGGGGCTTCAGCTCCAAAGCCTTTGGGGTTCCTGCATCTGCACTTGACAAAGAAAACACATCAGAACAGCCTACCCATCAAATTCCATTCCTTATGAATTCCTGCTCCTAAAAATGGTGCTAAAATGCCACAGGCCCTCTCTGCAGCCTGGGAAACCTCGACAATCCAAGGGCCTGTGGATGAGCTAAGTGTAAGTTCCCTGGGCTGGATGAGCTCAGAGAGTAGGAGGAACACAGCTTGAGCTACAACGTTCCCAGCCAGATATACTCCACCCTTCAACACCTGACAGCGATGGCCAGATTGCTGAGCAGAAACTCAACGAGACAGCTATAAGAATGCCAGTGATCACCCGGCCCCCTGGACGGCTGAGCTGGACCCGGAGTCTGGCTGCTGTCCATGGGGGGCTAGTATGCAGCAGATGAGACCCCCAAACCAGCGAGGCTCAACGGATGGTGAACACATTCTGGAAGCCATCAGAATCCACCCAGGGCTTCCTGGGAGCCGTCCCACCATAGTCGGCAATCTCCATGAGTCCTGCTGGGTGGATTCACAACACTCTTGCCTTGTGAAGCTGAGCTCCAAGTCAAGAGGGATGGAGGGACATGGGAAGGTGGGGTCTCCACAGTGCCCTGTCCACTTCAAAAGATGGTAAAATGGCTAACAACCCTGCCCACTCTTCTTCCTTTTGCCTCAAAAGTACCGTCACTTGTCCTCCTCGAAGTCATGATGCACGGAACAGGGAAGGCTCGGAACACATCAGGGCTCTATTGCTTCTGCTTGTGGCCTGAAGGAAACAGGAGCACTATCTCCCCTGTATATCACCCCACTCAGACTCACCCACCCACTCACCTCTGCTCATCCAGAACGAAGGTCAGCCTTCTTAGTAGAAAGCATCCCCAGGTGCCAGATGTTCACACTGCCAAGCCAGCAGGGGCCTTGAGCATGCATGAGCTGTTAGAACACCTGTAGCTCATCATGCTCTTTGCATAATCCTTTACAAAAGTCCTTCGAATACGAACATGCTTGATCCCAATATTCACACAAAGACAAATTATGTGGAAGAACTCACAGGATAGGAAACAAAAAACCACAGCCAAAGTAAGTTGCAAAACTTACTTTGCAACTTACATGACTGGCCAATTCTAAGTCTTTCCATTAGTGTTCTTGTACTTCTCATCTGCTTCCTTTGCCTTCGTCGAGTGCTTCCTGGCAGACCAGCCTCCAAAGGTTTAAGGAAAAAAACAACATGGGGGGAGGGAGCAGAGGAAGAAGGGGTAGAGGGAGAGAAAGAGAGAATCTTAAGCAGGCTCTTCAGCCAGCACAGAGCCTGACGTGGGGCTCAACCACAAGACCCTGAGATCATGACCAGAGCCAAAACCAAGAGTCGAACACTTAACCAACTGAGCCATCCAGGTGCCCCTAAGAAGAATTTTAAATTGAGGAAATTATCGTTATCACTGCAATTTTCCAGTTAAATGAGAGAAGAGTATCAAGTTTTCTTTTAGCACAGACAACATCAGCTTAAGTCATGAGAAGCTAGGACTCTCGAGTACACAGTTTGAGAATCCCTGATGATGCCCAAACTTCTCCTTTTCCAGACAGGGAAAGAAAGAAGCCAGCGGGTGGCACAAGGGGAGCTAGAGCCAAGGTCATCTGGGGCTCAGCCCAACCGTTTTTCCTCTCAGTGTCCTTCTTTGGTTCGAGCATATCACAGACTAACGCACACGCTTCCAAATGCAATTAACCACACGGGCCCCAAGGAGCAGGGGCCGCGCAGCATGCAAGGGCTAGCGGATGTCACAAGTGGCTCAGCTGACAAGCCCATCAAATTAGGACCCTGCCTCAAGGACTCCTCAAGAACCTTCTCTCAGCCAGCCAGACTCGAGATTAGCCAGTGGCTGTCCCCATGGGATCTCCCTTCCCCCAGCAGCCAGGCGGGACCACCCCTCACTGCCTGCGGCTTCTCCTAAGTCTTAGAGGTTATGTGCAGGGAGTCATCATCTTTTGGGGGCCTTGGAGCCCTATGACAGTCAGCTCAAATGTATAGACCACTTCTCAGAATATTTTTAGATATGTAAAATAATTAACAGAATAAGGAGGGAATAAGTATACAGAAATACAGTTACTAAAACATTTAAATGTAAATTCACGATCTACTCATACACTTGCTTCTCTGCCAAACACATTAAATAGCAAGACCTGGCAGTGTATCTGAAAATTGTCATAATTTCAAAGTAATGATGAGCATCCATGCTTTTGGAGATTTGTGCAACCTGATATGAATCTATGTGTGCTTTCTATTGGCAACAAACTCTCAGGAACTCACAGTATGTAGGTTGTGCCCATATCCTTAGTTGAAATAACCACTAAGTTCCAGTTAAATGTTGGTGAAAATAAAGCACAATCTTCTACCATCCACATTTATGCACTCTGCCCCTGAATTCTCTTCACAGAACCCACAAGGTTTAAGGAGCTCCTGATGCTGCCTCACGGCCCCAGGGTCATCAGATATCAGGTATGGAGGAGGTACCCGGATGAGATGACCTGAGGTGACAGGGAGACCCTGCTCCAGTGAGGAGACGCTTTGGGCTGAAGTGGCCCCAGAACCATCCTCACCACCTACCAAGCACCAGATATGACTCCGGGTGTCTCCAGACCTCGAGGGCTCCAAGACCCTGCCACATCCAATACCCGCTTGAGCGACACCTTCTACCCTGCCCAGCATCCCCCAGTGACTCAGTGTGCAGACTGAATCCTGCCCAGAGATCTAATAAGAGTAGGAGACTCAGCCTGCTCACGCCCACCAGGACCCTGCACCCACGGCAGGCAGAGAGGTGGTGATCCAACTTCCATGCAGATGCAGGACTGGGAGCCGCCCAGACAGTCTGTCGCTGTCCCCACATCCTCTCTTACTACACTTTTAGATTGACTTTAGGTGACTGTCTGCAGTCAGGTCAGCGTCTCCTCACAGACTACGAGGTCCTTGAAGGCAGGGACCACACTGTAGTTACACGTGTCATCAGCTCCCGGGACGTGGCACCTGCAAACCTCAGTCAAGATCTGCTGAATGAGGGCACGTGGTGGCACAGTCGGTTAAGCACCTGCCTTCGACTCAGGTCATGATCCAGGAGTCCTGGGACTGAGTCAAACGTCAGGCTGCCTGCTCAGTGGAGAATCTGCTTCTCCCTCTCCCTCTGCCCCTTCTTTCTTATTCATTCTCTCTCTTAAACAAATAAATACAATCTTAAAAAAAAAAAAAAGATCTGCTAAATGAGAGGCAGGAGAGGGTGGCAGAGGCAGGGCCTGGCAGGTCTCCCCCAGAGCTGTTCCCCTGAGTGTCTCTATAGCTCAAGTCACTGCCCAAGCCACCTCTGGCCCACAAAGACCTTAAACTTAGCAGCTGACAAATGGAGAAGGGCCTTCTTTCTCTGTGTCTCTCTCTGAGCCCAAAACATCTAGCGCTGCCCTAAAGGGGAAGGATTAGCAGCACAAAGACCAACTATTCCCTGACCCTCTCTTCACCAAATGCAAAGAGTGATGCCAACCCCCTTGGAAAGCATAAGTGATACTCAAAATATTTAAGAGCCAGCGAGAACAGGCCCCAGCCACGGACCCCGGCACAGTCGGACCAGGAGCGCCTGTCAGACCTCAGCTGTGCCAGAAGTTAGGAACTCAGCTATCAGGATGACAGACTGAACAGACAGAAGCTCGCCCTCCTGACTTGTTTGTGACACAGACTCTCCATCACCAAGATTTCATTTATTTAAGACATTAACTAGCAACATGAGATCGTACAAGCCACATCCTCGCAAACTTAGGCCCTGCTCTCTGATGGAATTGAAAGGAATGATCCAGAGTCCTCCCAGCTCTAATATCCCATGGTCACATTTTCTCATATCTCACCAGTTGCACCTGGTAACAGAAAACCAGCAGGACACACGGCCGGCTCCCATGGGGCCCGGGCAGGGGGCCCTCAGCCAGGCCAGGCACGGACTCCTGCCCTCTGCTCTGTAGGGTTGGACTGGCAAGTCAGAGTCCCAACACTCCTACTAGCCCCTTCTGAGGAATCCTAGCCAGCTCTGAAAGCCCTGGCCCATAAGGACCCCAGGCATGAAGGAACTGAGAGGAGGAGGCCACACCCCAGCAACAAACTCCACCTGCCTTCCACTAGACCCACAAACCGACCTCTTTCACACCCCAGACATTGCTCATCTCCGGGTGGCAGGCTATGTAGACAAAATGCCACCCCTGGACAGTTGTTTTAAGAGAACAGGGGGAGAAGTTGCAAGGCCCGGCCCAGCTCCTCACCGGCTTGGCAAGGCGTTTTCGGTGTCCTACGACAAGGGGTCAAGAGCTGCTCAGCAGGAATGCCATTAGCATCAACTGAGGATACTGAGTATTAATTGTTTAAATTCCTTGGAAAAGGATCTAGGTACCCAGTTAAGGGGTGCTTGACTTCCTCCTTTCTCGCGGTAACCCCCCTCTACCGGGCTGTGGAGAAGCCTCCCCTGGGAGATGAGGTCCAGCCAGCCCTGCAGAGGCTCTGCTCTACTCAGCTGTGCAGTCCCAGGGGCAGGGGTTGCTGGGGCTGTCTTTGTTGTGTCCCCTGAAGGTCCCCTGGGGGCACGAAAGAGAGGCAGGTGAGAAGCCAAAGGCTCCTGCGTGCAGCTTCAGGGTGGGGCGCGCGGGACAGGAACACAGGTAAAGCCAGGGGGAAATCAGCACATTTTCCTCAATCATTAGTACAAGTCAAGTCGCCCACAGTGCGCGTGCTCCCCACACTCATGAGAGCACTGTGGCCCACAGCAAGACATGGCATGGACTGGGCCATCCTGGGATCCACATTTGCATTTTCCCTGTGTTCGCTGGAGCCTCTCCTAAGAATTCTGGGCAAAGAGGGATAGGAGAGCACTATCAGAGGCTTGGCAGTCACCCCTGGTACGACAAAGACCCCAGACAGAGTTCAAATCCCAGTTGGTCAATCGCTCCATAGACGTCCCCATGTAGGAGACACTAGCCTCTCTCCCCACCTTAAAGAGATGGGGAGAACAGCCACCCGAAGACTAATGGAGGGAGCACAAGTCCACACAGAAGGCACTCAGGAAGTTGGTTTCCTCCCCGACAACCACAGGTTAATGATAGAGAGCACTGCCCAAAGTCACCCCAGCTCCATGCACATGCCAAGGAGGCCACAGGGTCCTATCAGCTGTTTAATCAGATGTATAAAAACCCTTCTGAAAAGGAAGTGGGAACAGGAGGTGATGACAAAGGTCAAGAAATAGTGGCCTCTGTTTTTTAGAAAGTGAGAAGACATTCTGATTTTCTTGGCCCACATTTTTTTCCCCCAAATGAGCCCCCGTGGGAGATCATGATAGCCTAGACCTTAGATGTCCCCTAGCCTACTTCTCTGGCTCAGAACAGTAATTCAGGTTGAGATGCCAGATGTCCAGGGCTAGAGGATGAACAGTCAGGTGTCAGGGCCATCCTGAGGCTTACAGGTGGTGGTGTGTGTGTGGGGGGGG
>RCUC01043942.1:0-11658 GCA_003697995.1 Taxidea taxus jeffersonii
AGAGAGAGAGAGAGAGAGAGAGAGCACAAGCAGGGGGAGCAGCAGGCAGAGGGAGAAGCAGGCTCCCCCACTGAACAAGAAGCCTGATGCGGGGCTCCATCCCAGGACCCTGAGATCATGATCTGAGCCGGAGGCAGACACAACGGACTGAGCCCCCCAGGCAGCCCACCACTCCTCTTCTTTTCATCCCTCCTCCTTTCCTCCTTTTTCTGTTTTTCCTTCTCTTCATCCTCTTCTGCCCAGTCCATTGTCCTCCACACCACTGTCACATTTATTGTGTATTTACTGTGGGTCAGACACTGTTCCAAGAATGCTGCATGTACTCATTCTCACACATACCCTAGGAAGGATTCCATCAGTGCCATTTAAAGTAGTTTCATCCAAGAGCTCTCTCCTCTACTTGCTGGACACTAGCTGTCCTCTAGATATCACCCATTGGAACCACAGAAGGGTTTCCCTGCCCTTAGAGAAGCCTGGGGGTTAGGGGTGGAGGAGGCGTGCCCAGGAGCCTACCATGACTCAGGGACCAAGGGAGTGGAGCAGAGTACAGTGGTGGGCAGACTTCAGGCTTTATAGCCTAGAGCAAATGCTGCCATATCTCTACCCACAACCCTTGGACAATCATGCATTCCAGATGGCTTCCAGTTGTCAGGGTCTGCATCTCTGCACCCAAGGGTGTTTGTTCCCCAGTCTAGGCATTCAACCAATGACAGTGGTGTATAAATACCCCAGTTCCTTCAGCTCTTGGGTGGGCTAATTTGGGGTCATGAGTTTTGTGCCTTTTCTTTTGGAGATTAAACCTTAATTGCCATTTTACTAGCTGATATAATAATGCATCATATTTTGGCTGCCTTCCCTCTCCTGGATTACTTTCCACAGCCCAATACACTATTTGCACTTGAATTTTTGTCTCAGGGTCTCCTGAGTTAGGAAAACCTAAGGTAGACTCTAAACCAGATCTCTTTTGAATTCCAGCACCAGTGTTTTCTTTCTATATGGTCTTTGGAAAGCCTTCATTCTCTGGAAAGGGGCAAGCTGGTGCAGGGCTTCAACATTATCACATATAAAGTTCTGGCATATTATATATAAAGTTCTATATAATATATCATATTATATATAAAGTCCTGGTACACAAGCCTTCCAGAAATGGCCATTCTTACTGTCAGTGTTTACTAAAGGAGGTGCTATTGTTCTATGATCACTGTTTCTATTCCTTTTTTTTTTTAGATTTTATTCATCTATGATAGAGAGAGAGAGATAGAGAGAACATGAGCAGGGTGGAGGGGCGGGCTGGGGCAGGGAGAGAATCTGACTCTCCACTGAGCAGGGAGCCCAACAGGGGGCTCCATCTCAGGACCCGAGGATTATGACCCAAGACTGACTGAGCCACAAGGCACCCCACTGTTTCTATTCCTAAACAACTATAAAACATCTTTTCCCTCCTCATTAACACTTCCAGAAAACTTAACCCCAAAGGCTTCAAGCTGACTGCTCTCCAGGCTAGGGCCAGGAAAGCTGACAGCAAATTTGACCTAGTGTAAAGATCTGATATAGCTCCTTGGAGTTCAAGGTCTACTTCAAAGAAATAATTGCAAGGAATTTTCCGAGAAGGAGTTTTGTCAAAATCTTCTACCCTCTTGCTAATTTAGAGATGCTAATTCCTTCCCTGGGTAAAGTGCTTTAATGTTGTCAGAACATTGCCATCCAACATTTATAATTATATCTGATTCTCACATCTGATCCTTGTGTCAAGATAGGATAGGTTGTGCTCCCTAATGAACCCCCACAATGTCAGTGGATTAACACAACAAATATGTATTTCTTGCTTGCTCTCTCGTGAGTCAGTTGGGGGATAAACCACGTGTCATCTCTGTAGGATCTACACCGACAGAGTGGCCATCATGGAACATGGCTGCTCATTGTGGCAGAGGGAGAGAGCATCTGGGAGTGTTCCCTCCAGCAAGTCAATACTGGGCTCCAAAGTAACACTCATTTCCTCTCACAATTCACTGGCAGGATCTGGTCACGTGGTTGATCCTAGCAGGCACCTGGCAGGCAGGCACAAGGAATTGTTGTTGAATAGAAGTGGGGACTGGCACCATATCATTTTACTCATTGTACTATGGAAAATATGAGAAATGGTGAGTTTCAGTGCTTTCTGTGTGGGCCTAGGATTCTGATATGGTTCCTTCTACCTGAAATGCCTGAAGACTACATTAGGAGGCAACGTGGGTCTGGTTTCTCTTCCATCTCTCTGAAACTCAACAAACCTAAATCATTTTTGTAATGGTCCTACCTACTGGCAATCTCAAGGTCAAGGACTGAAAGAATTACTGAATTACTGAAAGAATTTAGGGATCAAATGATAAAGGGATTTTTTCTAAAGCAGTAGATTGTATAAAGAAAGTGGCCCCTCCCTCTAGCCTACCACCTTGTCCCCAAAACCAGGTAGAACCCTCCAACCAGTGGCATTGTAAAGCACTCAGTCCGTATGGTCAATATGTGGTGTTCTCCTCTGCAGTCTTAAAGCTTCTACACAGTAGTGCCCTGGAGCCTGCCAGATTAACCTCCAAGAGCCAACTGTGAGCATCTTTTCCCAGTGCCACATTTAGGAATATCACAATGATGCCCTGAAATTGGCCATAGTAGGAATGTTTACACCACAGAAATTGGAAAATCAGAACTTTTTCCTCTCAGAGAGCTGGTTGTTAACTGTGTACATGTTTCTATGCTTAGTCCTTCACATACAATTGGTTTTCCTTCATCCTCTTGCCCACTACATAGGCATGCCTATATCCCTGAAGACTGGAGAGCTTCTCTGAGGAGAGACTCTCCTTCATCCCTTTTTAAAGGTCTTCCCTTGCCCAGCACATACTTACATGGCCCATACTCTTTGCCGGTCATCATTCTAATTACTTACATGTATAAAGTCTCTCATCCCTGTGAGGAAGGCACTATTATTTTACAGATGAACAAACAGAGGCACAGAGAGTGTAAGTTACTTTCCAAGGTCCCACAGCCAGGATTTGAACCCAGGGCGTCCAGGTCAACAACCATATGTAACTGTCTCTCTCTCAGAGCACATAGAAGAATAGGAAGATTTTGATTTGTTAAAAAATAACTTTAAATACCATTTTTCTGAATATAAAATACAAATTATGCCTGGTGAGCTAAAGTGGATATTTTCACTTAATATTCATTCATTGGCCACTGGCTCTCTGCTAGGCTCTGGGCTAGGTGATGACAAAAATACAAGGATTACAGTAATACGAGGTACCATTTACCATGTTCTTACAAAACAGGTCCTGTGGCAGGTGCTGAGGGGCTAGAAAGATGATGAGAATGACTGATATGATGACAGCAATAAAAGTTACATCACCTGAATGCTTAATGTGTGCAACAGACCATGCTGAGTGTCATTACACTTCAATTTGCCACACCTTGTGAGACAAATCATTTTCATTTTGTGCCCATTTTACAGGTGAGGAAACTGAGGCCCGGGAAGGTGTCAGAAGCCACACAGCACCTCAAAGAGCTCACAATCCAGGCTGCTCTGCTATACTCTATCAGGTAGTCGAGTTAGACTTTGGGTTTCCCTCCATCACCTTCACACCACAGCCAGGCTGTTCATCTGTGTTGCTACTCAGTTCTGAAAGTTTCTTTTCCAGTCTTCAGGACAGCTTTGATGTTGTCAGTCCAACATCTTGAATATAGATACAATGAGAGGAGGTCCAGTAAACCAAAGAAAAAAGATTTTTCCAAGCAGTTTGTAAGAAACATGAACCATTGGCATTCCAAAGGAGCCTGTAGCGAACATAAGCAAGCATGGTATTCACCAAGTTCAACACAAGGTGCCACTGAGACCAGAAACTCATTATGGGCTCAGCAGGGAGCTGAAAACCAAGTAGGGACCTCCTCTTCTCATATACACCCAATTTTGTAATTAGAACCTCTTATGGGAACATTTTCAGTATGAACAAAACTTGAACTTGGAAATATCAAAAGTTAACTTTGAAATGAAATGTCATTATCAAATAGTGGGATCAATGTTTAAACAAATATGCTAGAACTTGAACAACTATTTGAATGTTTTTATCTTTAAAGATGGCACTTTAGGGGTGCCTGGTGCCTCAGTTGGTTGAGCAACTGCCTTTGGCTCAGGTCATAATCTCAGGGTCCTGGGATAGAGCCCCACATTGGGCTCTCTGCTTAGCGGAGAGCCTGATTCCCCCTTTCTCTCTGCCTGCCTCTCTGCCTACTTGTGCTCTCTCCCTCTCTGTCAAATAAATAAATGAAATCTTATTTTTAAAAAAAAGATGGCACTCTAGAAGGTTATTCTCTTGTTTAATAGTGTTATCACTTAAAAACATCGCTAGTCTTATTTGTTTTAAAGATTGTATTTATTTATTTGACAGACAGAGATCACAAGTAGGCAGAGAGGCAGGCAGAGAGAGAGGAGGAAGCAGGCTCTCCATGGAGCAGAGAGCCCAATGCGGGGCTCGATCCCAGGACCCTGAGATCATGACCTGAGCGGAAGGCAGAGGCTGTAACCACTGAGGCACCCAGGCGCCCTGATAGTCCTATTTTTAAAGTTGGTTTCTAGTTTAATCTAGGAAACACAGAAAATGCAACCCTGTGTGTGTGTGTGTGTGTGTGTGTGTGTGTGTGTGTGTGTGTGTTACTATGCAGTCCATATTTCTGGTTCTATTTAATAGCTCACCTTACTGTGTATGTTTGGTTCCAAATGACTTTATGCTCTTTCTAAAAACAAATTTTGCCTGCCATAAATATTGTAACCAACAAGGGAGAGCCAAAAGAATATGCTCCGGGCTCTGCAAGCAATTTCAAAAGAATAGTCCCCAAAATGACATGAGGGATAACTTCATCAAAATATTCAAACTGAATATTTTGAGGATAAACATTCTCATTTGAGCTTAAACACACTCAGTGGTAGGATTTTTAAAAGGGGTTTTTTGTTTTCCCACTTTCAAAAAGATTTAAAGCAGTTGTCGACCACTTGAATCGTTACATCAGTTTATCCTAAGATTGCGTTTTACCAAGTTTCAGGGAAATGCTTGTTTTGTTTGAGTGAGAAGGAAAAAGATGAAGTTTTATATTGAAGAATGTGAAAAGGAGATCTTGAGAGAAAAAGACCATAAAAATTCTTCATTGGATTATGGGTTTAACATAATAAGACATGACAAACAATTGTTTGATAAGGCGAAATTATTTTCTATCCTTATCTTAGGTTATAGAGCAGAGTGCAATAGAGACAAGTGAAGGAGTGCAATGTAAAAAGACTGCAGGGACTAGGACAAGTGTGGGCGAGGATGTGGAGAAGCTGGAACACTGCTGATGAGGATGTGAAATGGCACAGCCACTTTGGAAAATACTTGGTTGCTTCATAAAAAGTTAAGCATAGATTTGGGGCACCTAGGTGGCTCAGTCGATGAAGTATCTTGATTTCGGCTCAAGTCATGATATCAGGATGGGGATAGAACTCCGCCTCTGTCCCGCTCTGTGCTCATCAGGGAGTCTGCTTCAGATTCTCCCTCTCCCTCTGCCCCTCTCCCTGAGCTCTCTCTCTCTCAAACAAATAAATAAATCTCTAAGAAAACAAAGTTAAGCATAAAATTACCATATACCCAGCCACTCCACTCCTAGGTATCTCCTCAAGAGAAACAAACATTTTTATCTACACAAAGACTTGTATGTGAATGTTTGTAGCAGCTTTATTCATAACAGTCAAAAGGTAGAACAAGCCAAACACCCATCAGCGGATGAATGGGCAAGCAAAGTGTGGGGTATCCATCGATGGGCCACGAAGAGGACTGAAGTGCTGATATGTGCTATGGCCTGGCTAAAACTTGAAGACATTACACTGAGTAAGAAAAGAACCAGTCACAAAATATTGTATATTATATGAATTCCTTTATATGAAACATCTGGGATAGGGATATTCACAGAGGCAGAAAGTAAATTTGTGCTTGCCCAGGACTGGGAGTAGGAATGAGGAATGACTGCATGTGAGCAGGAAATGTCTTCTGTGGTGATGAAAATGTTCAGATGTGAGCTGGAGTGAGGTTACCACTCTGTAAATCTACTAAAAAGTCATTGAATTGTGTATCATTGAAATGAATAGATGGGTTGTCAATCACACCTCAATAATACTGTTAAAAATAAACACTGTAATTAATGACTTGACTTTCCATCTATTTCTGGTTCCCAAACTTAAATTTAATGTAAAAAATTACAGAGGGATGAGAGATATGATTTGATAAAAATGTAGAGGCTTGGGGCGCCTGGGTGGTTCAGTGGGTTAAAACCTCTGCCTTCAGCTCAGGTCATGATCCCACAGTCCTGGGATCGAGCCCCACATCTGACTCTCTGCTCCACGGGGAGCCTTCTTCCCTCCCCCCCGCCCGCCTGCCTCTCTGCCTACTTGTGATCTCTGTCAAATAAATAAATAAAATCTTAAAAAAAAAAAAGTAGAGGTTTGACACATCAAAACACAAAATAGATAAATTGATAATAATAAATAAAAATTAAATAATAAATAAGTTATAAAATAATTACATAATAAATAAATAATAAACTGAGAATATTTACCATATATAAGACAAAAACTTAATGTGATTAGTTTATTGGATTGCATACAAATCTAGAACAAAGTAGTGAGGTCCCAATTCTAAGTGGATAAAGGGTTTCAAAAGAGTAGTTCACCCCCTCTTTGAAAAATAACTAATAAACATAAGAAAAATATATTCTGTCCTAAGAGTAATCAGAAGAATATAAATTTAAAAAGCTATGCTTTTCACCAATTCAAGTAGTAAATTGTTTTGGATAAAACATTCCATACTGGCCTAGGTATGGTGAGACAAATTCTTGTGTGCTCTGTTGGAATAAATATAAATAAGGGCATTTTTTTCAGGAAAACAATTTGGTTGTTTGTCTCAGAAGCCTGAAAAAAGATCTATAACTTTTGACTAAATAATTCTACTATAATTATAGGGTGCTAGCTTAAGAAACTAATTTAAAATACAGAAAAAAGCTTCACATACAAAGATGTCCATTTAAGTACTATTTATAATAATAACAAAAACCAATTTGAAATAGAATATTTAAGTAAACCATTCTACATTCATACAATGAAATACTATGTCACCATTAAAAATATTTTTGAAGAACTGGTAATATGGAGACATATTTGAATCATCATGTTCCATGGGGGATAAAACCCATCAGCATACAAATTGTTAATTGGGGGTGGGGGGGTGGGGGGTGGATCATATCAGGATATAGTATCATCTCAATTAGTAAAAAATGTATGGAAAAAAGACTGGAAGGAGATATACTAAAGTATTAACTCTTAATCACCTCTGGGTAAGTGGGATTTTCAAATATGTATCATAACAATACTTTTAGAAAACATAATTTAATGGTGTTTATTAAAAACAAATTCTCAGAGAAAAGACCAAAGGCAGGTATTCCAGAATAGTTCACTGCCTATGGTTTGAGAGTCATCATAACCTTGTCTATCAAAAACTTGTACTAGATTAACTGACCTAATGGCTTTGTGTAATACATTAAACTTTAATTCACTGGACAGAACACGGTGCTGCCTATTATTCACATGCTCTTTAAACCCACTGACTGCTAGTTTGGCAGCATGAGGTTGTTTTGCAAGGGAAAAGGGTAACAAGCCATCTACCAGCTGGGGATGTCCACCAACACTCATGGCATTATTTGTTGCATTTGATGATGGCCCAACAGAGCAATCACTACAATATGTCAAAAGGAACCATGCAATTAAGTCAATTTGGGCCCAAAGTCAGTGAATTCAATAAGATGAATAAGGTTTAAAAAAAAAAATCAGTTGGCATCACATGAAGCAAAACTGATTGACTGACTGAACTTCTTACTTTTCAACTGATTTGCATAGTATTCTGAGCAGTCCAACCTGCAGCTGTTTCCAGCTACACTATCTCACTAGAGCCAATAATAATTTTATAAAAATCTGCGATACAATTTATCAAGATACCACTGTTTCCATTTTGACTGGCAGCCTCCCAAGGCACAGCCTATATGAGCTGCCAGAGCTAGAAGAGACATGGCCTCCAGGCTTATATTAGAGCAGAAATCCTGAGGAAAGCAAATCCTTTGTATCTGACTTCTAAAGAAAAAGCAAAAGGAGCATCTTCTAACAAGAACTTCGGTGCTGAAATCAGCCCTCCTTTCCAGAGCTACTTCCCCTTTCATATTTACAAATGGCTTCTACAGCCTCCGTGGCTATGACAAGTTCCTTGGAACTGGAGACTGCTGTGCTATTATTATCTTCCCTCTTGTTTGTCTTCTCTGTATACAGAGACTCATCAGACTAGAAATATCTGTTCTATTAATCCCTGCAAAGAAAAGAAGGCACCCACCAGCCCAACGTGGAAGGAAAGTACTGCCTCAGAGGTAAGGAGCCCCAGGTCTAGTCTCAGGGATTTTGTTGATGGTGAGACCTTGGGTAAGCCACTCTGTTGCACAGCTGTGCACTGCACAAAAAATGGGAAGTTTGAAAAGTGTCATATTCCAGAATATGGTAAACCAGATCCTCTGAAAATTTTCCCTAAAATGCAAAATAAAATAAACATTATTTAGTTGAAATGCATAGCTAAGCTCACAAGAAAATAAGGGGGTATCCTCAGAACACCATAAAAAAAATGAAGTAAGAGCAAGAAAATCAGAAATTTCTAAAAGTGGTGAAGCCATGCCAGGGACATTTGCTGATATTCACTGCTCAGGAAGACAGAAACAAGGCCTTGGGCCCTTAAAAGGTATCAAGTCAAAAAGCAGATGCTCTCTTCTGCCATCCTAACTCCATGAATTAAGTTAAATCTCCAAAGGGCTACCTACACCTTCAGGAAAAGGGGGAGTGACAGCAAAAGCAAGAAGAAAACTGCCGTATGAAGGCAGACCTATGTCTCCAGGTGAAAGGGAAAGTAGTAACTTTCCCTGAGAATTTGTAACTTCAGGCCAACCTGTGCATATTCTTTCATTCATTACATATTTATTGATCACCCACCATGTGCCGGGCTGTGAGCTAGATGTTGAAAATAGAGCAATGGACAAGACACATCAGCCCTGCCTCCAGGGAGATTATATTCTAACCATGGAAGACAGACAGTAAAATATATATATAAATCAGGTAATGATGAAGGCTAAGGAGAAAAATAAATAAGGATGAGGATGATGATAAGTGATTGGATAGGAGTAGAATTTTCTATAGTTGGGTGAAGGAAGGACTCTGGTGACATAGCATCTAACTAAGCAGGACTTGAAAGACACGAAGGAATGATCCATGCAGTGATTAAAGGGAAGTGCTTTCAAGAAGAGGGAATCAAAAACCTAACAGCCCTAAACCAGTTCTGTCTAAGCAAAAGAAGAATACAGAAGATAGAGTCCAAGAGACAGCTGGGGCAAGGGACGGGCCACAGAGCATCTTGTCGGCTATATGGGTGACTTGGAATTGGTTCTAAAGAGCTAAGAAGACACTAAAGATTGAGTTAACATTCAGAAGGCTTACTCGGAGTGTTGTATGGGGGAACAGACCATAGGGGAGCAAGAGCAGAAGCCAGAGAACCAGTTAATACAACAGACCAAGCAAGAAGTGACGATGGCCTAGACAGCTTGGGGCTATGGTCTGAGTGTTTGCATCACCCTCGAATGCACATGTTGAAATCCTAACCCCCAAGGATGACGGTATTAGAAGGTGGGGCCTTTGGGAGGTACTTGGGTCATAAGGGCATAGCCCTCATGAATGGAATCATGTTCCTATAAGAGACCCCACAGAAGTCTCTAGCCCCTTTCCCCATGTGAACGCACAGCCAGACGGTCCTAGCCAAGAACAAGGAGGAGGGCTGGTTCTCAGAAAGTAACCATGCTTGTGCCTTGGTTTTGGACTTCTAGCCTCCAGAACTATTGAGAAAGAAATTTCCATTCTTTATAAGCCACCCAGTCTATGGGAGTTTGCTAGAGTCATCCGAGCAGACTGAGATACTTGGTGTAATGGAGATGGCAAAAACTGCCACCGGGATGTCTTGATTGACTAGAAGTGGCTTGCAAGAGAGAGAAGATCAAATGTGATTTTAAGACTTGTGGCCTGAGTTACTGGAAGAAGAGGGTTGGCTTTCCTGAGATGGAGAAGGGCGGGGGAGGGGGGACAGGGAAGGGACTGGTGGGGAGCGCCAGGCCAGGTGTGGGCTTGACATTACATGAGACCTATGATTACAGACACAGCTGTTATGTCAGTAGGTCTTGACAAAATAGACAAATTTCAAAAAAAGTCTAATGTTCCAACTCTGATTTAAGAACAGGAAACCTGGTTATTTTTATAAGCTTGAAATAAATTTAATTAGGGGTTGTGCATTTTGTCTTCCCACAAAGAAAACATCAGTAAATTCTAACCAACATCCAAGGATCACAACATTTCCATTCTTGTTATGCAAACTCTTAAGAGAAGAAAGGGAAAGAGAAGGATAGGAAGAGGAGGAAAAAGAAGAGGGGGAGGAAGATGAAGGAGGAGGAAAGAAGGAACACCCCAATTAATGTCATAAAGCTAATATATCAAATTGAGAATTGTACAAGAAAAATCTCATCTGTGAACATAAATGCAACAGTTCTAAATCATTTATTAGCAAACTAAATCTATGAGTGTATGGAAAGTAAAATATGGGGCGCCTGGGTGGCTCAGTTGGTTAAGCGGCTGTCTTCAGCTCAAGTCATGATCCTGGAACTGGAGTTCCAGGATGGAGCCCTGCTTCAGGCTCCTTGCTCAATGGGGAGTCTGCTTCTCCCTTGGCCCCTTACCCCGCTAGTGCTCTCTCTCTCACTCCCTCTTTCAAGTAAAAAAATAAAATCTTTAAAAAGAAAAGAAAAGTAAAATACCTATGATCAAGGTTAGTTTAATACTAGAAAACCTTTAACTTACCTCAAATTAAAGTTTATCAGCAGGCCTTTCACCACAAAGGAATTACAAATGGTGAGTGGCATGGTGAATCTGCAAACTCATCAGCAAATTGAAGAAATATCATTTTAAACATACCAATGTGACAAAAAAAGTTTTAAGCCGATGATACCAAGGGTAAGCAATGACCAACCCAAGAACAAGAAATAATCTTTAACAACAAACAAGTAACAGCCCCTAGCACCTATGTTGTCGCATCTAATAGCTTTTTCTAGGACTTTGGATAGAAGACTGATTCCAGGTCAATGACATAAAATGTATGAATCAATCTGGTGCTTGTCATACCAGAAAATTAGGAAGCTGCTGGAGAGTGTTGCAGATGAGTCAAGAAGACATACAGACCAACTTAAAGAGAGGCTCCCACTGGTCAGCAATGGGACAGTTGAACTGTCCCAGTTTTAATAACTACAATAACCTATGTTGTAGGTTTAATAACTACAATGGCCTGAAATATTAAATACATTTCAAATGCAAAGATAATAATTTTAAAAATTCACTGGTCATATCTAGAAGATATTGGAAACCAATTTGTTATTTTGAAAACTGGTAAATAAGGGGAAAGCATCAGGCCAACTGAATCTGTTTATGAATTCTATCTCAGGATATCAAATGGTCGATGAGGAAAAGGATTTCTTTTTTTTTTTTTT